>CANTUT010000794.1:0-185000 GCA_947687605.1 Reutealis trisperma | reverse complement strand
CCAAATTTTTTAAAATTTTATTTTGCATATACTAAAAAAAACACAATTTTAAGATTTTTTACTCTATATGTTATTATTCTATTATTAACTATTTTTTATTTGGTAAAAATTTATTGGTAACTGTAAAATTGCAAATTTTATATATTTTTATTTTTGGTATGCTAAAATTATTAATGTTTTAACTTTAAATAAATTTAATATATTAAAAATATATGAATTAAATAAATTTTGCTCCAAAAATATTAAACATTAAATAATTCTTTTGAACAACTTAATTTTATTTTTGTACATATTAAATAATAAATTTCTTTCATGCATTACCGTTTTTGCATAGAAAAAAAAAATTTAATACCATTTTTTTGTCAAAATATTAATAAAAAAATTTATTCATATTCTTAAAGATATTTATGTAAAATCATTTATAATTCATATTTATCAATACTTTTTTTATCATTTATAATAATTAAGAATAATAATTCTAATCAATTAAAATTTTTTCATATAATTATATATTTTTATAAGATGATAATTCTGAAAATTAAAAATTAATTTTTTACTATTTTTAAAACTTTGTACATATTAAATTTATATAATATGTACAAATTAAAAATTTTAATTAATTAAAATTTTTCCATACAATTATATATCTATGATGATAAAAATTTAATAAAATTGTAACAATTGTATATAAAATTTTGAACTCATCCAACAATAATATTCTACCTTCCTATAAATAAAGTCTATACTAACTAATTTTTTTAAATATTTTTTAATAATACATTCATAAATACATATACATAAATAACTCAATAATTAAAAAAATAGTTATTTAAAAAAAAAATTCGCAAATATCTAACTACGTAAAATAAATAAAGCAACAAACAACAAATAAAAATCAAAGAAACAATGTCATATAAAAATAAAGAAATAAAGGAAAAAATAGAACTCACCAATCCACTTGTCTCCTCCCTCCTCTCCCCCCCCCCCCCCCCCCCCCCCCCCCAATTTTTGCTCTATTTTTTATTGAATGCTTGTAAATGATCATTGTCTCTCTCTTTTTATTTACGAAGTGTGTAGGTTAAGTTCAAATCGCCTATATAAATGGCGATAATGTCACTTCCTACAGTCTATATCATATCTTTGCGAGTGTTCAAAATATCGCCAATTTAAATGATGATATTGTAAAAAGTTTATTAATATTGGTAGTTAAACTAGCGATATTGCCCATATGACAACCTTACCACTTGGAATGGCAATTTTCTGTTAGACCAATCTACTTAGTACAAAACAACATATGGAGGGAAATATTTCTCACCTGAACTCATATATGAAAATATTTTTTATTTTTTACATAAATAGGTAAAAAAAAACCCAATATTATTTACTCCTATATTATTAGTATATTTTTTAATTAATACTTTAAATTTCTAGTTGATCTTTTAAAATTAAATTTTTATAAATAATTTTAAATGTTAAAATTAATATTTAATTAATGCTCATCCTAAATATGGAGGATCAATTAATTAAAAATATATTTTTGTAAAAAATTATAATTAGTTATTACTCCTTTTTCTACAAATTATAATCCACATTTATTTTAGTACAAAAATTAAGGATTTGTGTTTATTTTACTATTTTATTCTTATTATGACCACAAATTGTATTAATTATTTTAAAATAATATGATAGATTATAGCTATACTAAATGACATATTTAAAAATACAATAATAATGACATATTTAAAAATACAATAATAAATTTAACTTAAAAAAGAAAGTGTACTATTTTGAATATCTTAAAAAGAAAATATCGATTATAATTTATCAATAGAGGAGTATTATTTAAAATAAAAATTATTAGAAAATTTAGAAAAAAAAAATTTTTTTTGTTCTTCTATTTATTTTAGTCATTACAAATAATTTTTTTTTTTATTCCACATTCCTCAAGGGGTGTAAATGAGTCGAGTTGTTTGTAAACAGTTCGGTGTTATGCTCGTTAAAGTCTCGTTCACATTCAAATTACTTTATAAATAAGTCAAACTTGAACCTTATTCTAAAACTTGGTGAATAAATAAGTTGAGTTTAAGTAAAATAAAGTTCAGCTCGATTAAACTCATGAACAAACTCGCAAACAGCTCGATTAATAGACTCGTAATAGCTTTATTATTATTATTATTATTAACTTAATAATTTTGACATTCAAAAAATATATTTTAACACTTATGTAAATTTTTTATTAATTCAAATTGACTAAAATACATATATTCCTAATTAACACAACCTAATATTTCCATATTACATAAAATATATATTTTTATTAATTAATATCTTTATAATACATGTAATGCTCAATTTTATAATTACATTTTTTCACTAACTGGATGTTTTTACTTTTATATTAGTTTTAAATATTTTTATTATAGTTATTTTATTAAAAATAAATATTTAGAAAGTTAAATATTTTAATAAGTTATAAATAAATTTCACAATAGGTTGAGCTCAACTTTAGCTCGACTATAGTTTATTAACGAGCCGAGTTCGAGCTAGAATTTTAAGCGAGCCAAATTTAAAAATGATTTTCAAGCTCGATTCAAAACTCGAACTCGAGTTCAATCTCAAAAAAAAAAAAAAAACATGAAACCGAATCTGAACAAGCTAAAACTCGACTCAGCTATGGTGTTTATATTTCCTTTGACTCGGTGGTTGATTATGTGCATTCTGCACATTTTTTGCCAGAAGCATTCTGCACATGTGGAGGAACCGAGTCCCTCCTTTAATATCAATTTTGTCTCACCTTCTAACATAATAACCAATAATTGCTCCATTTCCTGTTAACTCCTGTATCTTTTGTTAAAAAAATTATTTCAAATATAAGATAAGATATGATATAGAGCAATAATGCAAAGATATTTAAGATTATGCAATAACAAATATTCACAAGTGAGAGATAATTCACAATAGAAAGAAATTGCATTAAAAATTACTTAAAACATGAAAATTTTACTACTATCACCATATCATTACCAGAAATTATTGCTACCATAATTGGAATAAAGCATAAATCTAAAATCATATTTTTACGGAGTGAAAATTAAAATTATATTCTAAATATTAATAACATAATTGTTATAAGTTTTATTATTTTTTTAAATTAAAAATTAAAAGGGAATAAAAATATTTATATGAAGTTTTTTTTAATAATTCAATGAAAATAAAAGAAATAAATACAGCACTCAACATATTTGAAGGGTCATCTTATTAAATTTTACACCTATTTAAAAAAAAATGCTTTAGTATATGATTTATTTACATTCTTAATTTGAAACGTTGTTTCTTCCTCAATTGTAATATTAAGCTTACAAAATTAATGTTTATTCATCCTAATATATGAGTCAAATTTTATAATAATCCTGCTTTCGAGAATTAAAAGAAAAGTGGATTAATAATGATATTGGTCTATAATTTCATATTTATTTTATTAAGTCCTTCTTTATATTCAAAATTCAAAATAATACGTTTGAAATATTCATATCATTACACAATTTACACTCACAAACTTAATCCGATAAGAAATATACATACAAGTTTAACGAAATTCAACTTCTAAAAAACAAAAAGTCATATTATTCTCTTTCAAATGTGTCACACTTTGAAATAAAATATAGAACTTGAGTTAAAAATTATATTTTAAAGAGTTTGAAGTAAGCAAAACTCTTCTTTTTTATTTTTTTTTTTCTTTTGAACTTTTGATTCTAAACTAAAGTATGGAATTGAATTTTAAGATTTTTGATTTTTGGTAGCAGATCCCAAAAATATAAATAAAAAAAGAATTGGTGAATCAGCAGTCTACTGAACTATTTCTGTGAAATGGATAAGCCTGAACAAGAAAACTTATGGAGCATAGCACGTGTAACACGAATGGTAGACATAGACCATAGGTGTTGGCCCCCCGAGTTTCCTGGATAAACCAGTAAATAATAAAAAAAGAAAAAAATCGACGCCGCGTATTGGCGGGTCCAACATATTATTAAATCTGATGTAAGAAATAATTTGTCCATGTGTAAACATTATCTATTATATTTATGTATTTTTAAATCCAACCGGTCCGGTTGATTCAACTAAAAAATTAAAAATCGGTTCATAGACCGATTCAGATTATCTAGTAAAATAAGAAAGCCCTATATTCAGAAAATACTCGATGACTTGCCGGGCACCCAGTAGTCCAGATGAATCGATCTAAATTTTTCGAATGAAACGGTTTTGAGATTTTTTTTTTTTGGCTAAAAGATGCAAAACAATATTATTTTGTGCAAAAACATAGGTAATATTCGAAAAAATTCTTAAATAAACTGAATATAGTATATCATTTATAAATTAAACCAATAAAAATATAACACATTAATTAATCATACTAAATCTCCTATAAACTAATCCAATAAAAATAAATCACATTAATTAATAATATTATAATTTTCAAGTAATTTGACATTATTAATTGACGTGTTATATTTTTATTAATTTAATTTATAAATGACATAATAAATTCAGTCTACTTAAAAAAATTTTCCCAATATTCGTTGAAAACTACAAGCAATATTCATTATTTTTAAGTTCAATTTCATTTCAACATCTCACCTATGATATTTTATTTTCGCTGATTTAAATATTAGACTAGATTTGAGAATGTAGATTTTATACAATTTAAATCTGTTGATTTGATAATAAATATTTGAGAATATATTAGAAATTAATTTTAAATTTTCGTAGAATTGATGGTTATTTGTTAAATGATAAAATTTCAGTGGTTAATGTTGAGTCAAGTCACTGTGATTGCATAAATTTGATAGGCGGTGATATTTGTAAAATATGAAAGGATATTAACCCATGATTAAGGTCTATAAATAGGTGGGTTGAGATGAGAGAAACTCATTCAACAAACCAACATCTATTCTTGTTGTTTACTCCTATCAATACTCCGCCAGTCTCTCTTTCTTTTCTTTTTCAAATTTCTTTTCAACAGATAATTCTGTCTCTCTTTCCCTCTTATTCTATCTTTCTAACAATAACTAAAACTATTATTATTATTTTTTCACTTAAAAATTCATAATGTGTGGTATACTTGCTGTTCTCGGTTGCTCTGACGATTCTCAGGCCAAAAGGGTTCGAGTCCTTGAGCTTTCTCGCAGGCAATTTTCAATCCTCTTTTTCACTTTTACAACTACTTAAAATTTTAATGTCATCTAATTTGTGTTTCGTTAATAGTTATTATTAAATCCCATTTTCTATTTTTTCATTATTAATTAAATACACGTTATCAAACTGTATCTTAATTTAATAATACCATGAGTTCACTTTGTTAGAGATAAAAATTTCACATAAAAAAATAATAAAAGATATCAAGATCTCATTATCTAATAGCTTAAATTTGGATTGGATTTTAAGTTTCTCATATGACTCCAATATATGATCTTCCGTCGCAGTTACAGCCATATGTCAGTAGGGCTTATCATATGTATATTTGTTAATTTGATTTTATTCGATTCTTAATTTATTGTATCACGTGTTATAGAGCTTAACACGTGTTAGTTAAAAACTTATCACGTGTCAAAAGGGGGTGTTAGTTAAGAGTTTAACACGTGATAGATTCTTAACTAATAAAGTTGGGTTGGATTTAAGTTGGATTTGAGGTTTTTTGCACACTTTGTACCTTGAAGTAAATTTTTTAATGGCAGTGAAATTGTTGTGGACGTATTACTCTAATTTTTGTTTCTGGGTTTTGACAGAAATTCGAAGTTAAAGTATTGTATAAACTGAAATCTTAACTGTGAAATTATTTATAAGATTAATTTCTAATATATTTTTATGGATAAAATGCTCTTTTAATATTCTATATAACAGAAATGGAAATTATGAATACTAAAAAAGGGAAAAAATTGAAATGATAACAGATTGAAGCACCGTGGTCCAGATTGGAGTGGGCTCTACCAGCATAAAGACTTTTATTTGGCTCATCAACGTCTTGCTATCATTGACCCTGCTTCGGGTGATCAACCGCTCTTTAATGAAGATGAAGCTATTGTTGTCACGGTAATTATATAAATATTTATTTTTTTATTTGTGAATTGGGGAAAAAAATAATTTATATATGGTGTTGACAAATTGAAAATATAGGTAAATGGAGAGATTTACAATCATGAAGAGCTAAGGAATAGTTTGCCTAACCACAAGTTTCGTACTGGCAGTGATTGTGATGTTATTGCCCATCTGGTAATTAAAAATTATGATAGGTTTATTTTAGTAGCTAGAGTGATTAATTTAATTTAATTATGGGTTAATCTATGTTTGTTTGATTTAGTACGAAGAATATGGAGAAAATTTTGTGGATATGTTGGATGGAATGTTTTCATTTGTGCTTTTGGACACTCGTGACAATAGTTTCATTGTTGCACGTGATGCCATTGGAATAACCTCCCTCTATATTGGCTGGGGACTTGATGGTAAGTAACTGACTGTGATTATAATTATAATTTCCAACTAATTAATTGATTGTGATTATAGTCAGTGGTGGATCCCTGGTCCCCTTTAAAAATTTTTGAAAATTTCTTAATATGCTTGTTAAAAATAACTTAATTTTTTTAAAAATGATATTATAACACACAGAAAATTAAGAGATTAGATCCGCCGTTGATCATAGTCTTGTTATATTAATAGTATATTAATAGTGATGGTGATGATTATAACGACGATGATAATCAGGGTCTATTTGGATCTCATCTGAGCTGAAAGGACTGAATGATGATTGTGAACATTTTGAGTGTTTTCCACCTGGGCATTTGTACTCGAGCAAATCTGGTGGATTAAGGAGATGGTATAATCCTCCATGGTTCTCTGAGGCTATTCCATCAACTCCATATGATCCTCTTGCGCTAAGACGGGCATTTGAAAATGTAAAACTTAATTAAGGCTTTTATGTTAATTATGCAATTAATATTAATTATCTTTAATTAATTTCCCTCAATGAAATGAAATTTGGTGCAGGCTGTGATTAAAAGGCTAATGACTGATGTTCCTTTTGGAGTTCTTCTCTCTGGAGGATTGGATTCCTCATTGGTTGCCTCGATCACGGCTCGTCACCTGGCAGGTACAAGAGCTGCCAAGCATTGGGGAGCACAGCTCCATTCTTTCTGTGTTGGCTTAGAGGTGAGTTCGATTAGTAGTATTTTTTTTTTTTTTTCTCTTATAACTCCTATAGTAATATTAGCAAGTACTTAGTAGTATTGAGATGTTTCTAATAAATAACATATGATCTGCCAAATAGGGTTCACCAGATTTGAAGGCTGCAAAAGAAGTTGCAGATTATTTGGGTACTGTTCACCATGAATTTCATTTCACTGTTCAGGTTGTCCTTTTAATTCCAAATTCATTTGTGATTTATAATTTATTTTTTTTTTTCAAATATGTTAATTTAATTTGGGGGCTTGACATTTACAGGATGGTATTGATGCCATTGAAGATGTGATATATCATATTGAAACATATGATGTCACAACTATTAGAGCAAGCACTCCTATGTTTCTAATGGCTCGCAAGATTAAGGCACTTGGAGTCAAGATGGTCCTTTCTGGTGAAGGCTCTGATGAGGTTTTTGGTGGGTATTTGTACTTCCACAAGGCACCTAATAAGGAAGAGTTTCACCGTGAAACATGTCGCAAGGTAACTATGTCATATTATATGCAACTCTGTTATACAAATCTTATTATAAGAAACAACAAATAACACTAGTTATGGTTCTGTTGTGTTCATTACATGCATATGTATATTATAGATAAAAGCCCTTCATCAGTATGACTGCTTAAGAGCCAACAAAGCAACATCTGCTTGGGGTCTGGAAGCTCGAGTCCCCTTTTTAGATAAGGAATTTATTAACGTTGCTATGGCTATTGATCCTGAGTGGAAAATGGTAAAGCAATTATTTCATTTCATTTCTTTTCCCCCTTTTTTTTTTTTTTTTTTTTAATTTCTAATAATTGGGGTGATTCTTTTCACATATTAATTTTTCTTTCAATTTCAGATTAAACCAGAAGAAGGACACATTGAAAAATGGGTTCTTAGGAGAGCTTTTGATGATGAGGAACGTCCTTACCTGCCAAAGGTGGATACATTTCACTTAATTAATTTTGCTTTCACTTGATGAGTTTTGCTTCTTTCTTATAGGTAAAATTGTTTAGATTGCTTAACTTGGTGTTGTTTTATTCCCTGCAGCATATCCTGTACAGGCAGAAAGAGCAATTTAGTGATGGTGTTGGCTATAGCTGGATTGATGGTCTAAAGGCTCATGCTGCACAACATGTATATGCATATTCTCTTCTCTTTTGAATCAGATATCCATAATTTCCATCTGTGGAATCTTAATAGTACTCTGCTTGATTAATACTAATTCAGGTGACGGATAGGATGATGCAAAATGCTCGGCATATTTTCCCTCTTAATACGCCTACTACCAAGGAAGCTTACTACTATAGAATGATTTTTGAGAGGTTCTTCCCCCAGGTAATCCCTTTCGAGTCTTATTTGTCATAATACTATGCGCATTCTGGCCCACAAAATGAATGCTAATAATGCAATATTTCACAGAACTCAGCCGGGCTGACTGTCCCTGGAGGACCAAGTGTAGCCTGCAGCACAGCAAAAGCTATTGAATGGGATTCCGCGTGGTCCAATAATCTTGATCCTTCTGGCAGGGCTGCATTAGGTGTCCATCTTTCAGCTTATGACCCACAGGGAGCTGCTGCCACCGCAGGAATGGTACCTCCAAATATTATTGACACTATACCACGGATGATGGAGGTTAGCACTCCGGGCGTCACAATCTCGAGTTAACACCTGCTGGTGGAGGCCTCAAGTATTGGTGAATCTGAGGGTATTTCTTAGAACATTTTAGTGACCTTGATGTATAAACCCTGTAGTTTATGTGTAAGCTGTTGCAAAATATTCATGTGATTGTATCCTTTGTTTTCATTAACCTTGTTTTTATACAAGGTTTTGAAGCTTGTTATCTGTATTATGTAGAATATTTGAAGTAATGATGCAAACTCTCATTTTATTTGTGCTAGTGCAAATTTGAAGTGTTCAAATTTCTTTCAATCTCTCAATTATGAAACTTTTTTTTTCTTTTTCCTTCCGTGTCCAATCTGTCATTCAATGAAACTAGGGAACTATAACATGAGAATAAATTTGTGTTTCCAAATGGCAAATAAATGAGTTATGAAAGTGAAGATGAAATAATAATTCCAATGTTATGGATTGACAACGATATTTTGAAACGCTAAGTATGGGCCAACCTAAGTATGGGTCAACCTCCAAATTCCTTGCTTTGGATCACATAGACCATATTGAATTTCTTTAGATAGATGATAATTTGAAATAATTGAATATTTGAATTTGGGATAATATTGACTTTACTTTTGAAATATTAAAATAGACTCTCATATCTAAATACTAAAATCATTTATAATACTCTTATCCAAATAAACCCTCTTATCCAAACACAAATTATTTTAATCATTTTTAATACTCTTATCCAAATAGCACCTTATGAATTTTCTAATATTAAATTTTCTAATATGATGAACAAATTTCAATTGCTTTTTTGATTTTCTAAATGTAATAATAAATATTGTGTAATTTTTTAAAAAACTAAAAACTTATCATTTGTAATAGTGTAAACATGACATTTCATATCTATCATGAGCTGGGCTTGGCAGCCAGAGAGCATGGTGGAGAGCTTTTCTTTGTTGGGACTTGGGGTATACAGAAAATGCTAGAGGAAATTACACCATGTCCTCATTCTTTGTTCTATTTATTTTTATACCCTCTTTTTTGAAATTCCATATTTTTGCTAATTACTTTTTATTTTTTTATGCTTTTTTTTTTCTTAAAATCAACCAAGAAATCTTAGAAGATTTCAATGAGGCGACGAACGGAAAGTGTTCTTGCTATTTTCGATCTTACTCAAATCTATAATCAACAATTGATAACCGAAATCAAGATTCTTCTTAGTGATTTTTGCTAATGTGGGGGTTGTGTTTTTGGATAGCTATTAGCTTCTCTAGAAAACACTTGCTTCAAAAATGATTTATTACCCATATAGCAATGGAATTCTATAAAAATGGCACATGACATAAACGTAGTGACAAGAAAAACATGCTCATTAGTGTACAAATTGAAACTTACTATATAAATGGCATTTCCAGAGAACCATATGGCATGCTCATATAACAAATGGCCTCTTTCTCATTTATACACTAAAATACTTTTTAATTAAAATAGTTAACTACAATGATTGTAGATAAAATTAATTAATTGTTGAATTAAATATTGTAACAAATAATTTACTATCTTATAATATTTAAACACTTCATTATATAATTTAGAGAGTTATAATATAAGATTATTTTAATAATATTTTATACATCAAAATTATAGTTGTTCTTATTATTGAGAAAGTTAGATTATTCATTGTGTTGTTCATTTTGTAAGATTAAGAAATTTTCAAACTCTACAAGACATTAGTGTATGTTATTGGGCCTTTCACAATTCATTTTTAAAATATGAGGATTGATTTAACCCCAAAAATGTAATCAATGTAATTTGAGGATTTATTTAAAAAAGTTTAATACATGTTATTTTTTTAAAGTTGGTTTAATACATTTTATTTGTTTTTAGTTTTTTTTTTTCATTTGTGTATTAAAATTAAGCAGCATTATTATTGTGATGGTACTATAATTTGAGAGGCATGATGAAATAGCTTGAGAACTAGATTTTCTTTTGACTAATGAGATATTGATTTTTAGTTGATTACAGGTCGATTTTTAGCTGATAATAGTTTAATTGCAACTTGATTATAGGTTGATTGTTGGTTTTTACATATTTTAGCATCAATGTTGGTTAAATACTCGTTGTTTGGTTGATTAGAGGTTGATTTGTATTCGATTACAGGTTGATTTTTATATAGATGAGCTTAATTTCTCATAAATTTATTTTTTTTAATAATATAGCTACTTTATAATTACATTTAATTATATTTGAATTAGTGATAGTTGTTTTATATTTATTTACAATTGTAGTTTTAATTTCGTGAATTAGTATTTTCAATATAAGTTTCATATTTTCTAAATAAACCATGAATATACTCTTTGTATACTCAATATCAACTTGGAGTATACCATTTCCTATTATGTCTCATTTTCTATCTAATGTATACATACTAATATTCATGTAATACTTAATAACCAAAATTTTTTTGTAAATATATATCAAATCAAAATAGCCAATGAATTATATGTTGATAGATGGAATAGCTTGAGAATTAGGTTGTGTTTCGATTAATTAGAAGTTGATTTGTCGTTGATTGTTGGTTGATAATAGGTTAATGTGATTGATTTAATTCATTTATCAAAAAAGAAGGATGTACTTATTAGGTAAATTTAATATGGAGAACTAAAAAGTAATATGTACTTTATATTTTTAATCTATGTCATATGTCAAGAGGTAAAAAATTCAAATGAACATGAATTTTAATCAAAGTGTATTTTTTATCTTTTTTTTTTTTTTTTTTTGAAGGATAGAGTAGAAGCTTGGGCATGTCAAAAGGAATTTAGTTGCTTTAAGATACGCAATTTTAGTTTCAATAAATCTAACTTTTCTGCTGTGCGAGAAATTTGTTAATTTATTAATTTGGGCAAGGAAATTGGTTCTATTATTGCAGCTTGTGAACATCTAATAATCAGATTCCATGTATTATTAATCGAAGTTTCCCTATAATAGTCTTTCATGTGTCACAATTGTCACAATTACTCTTTCTTTAAAGTACATGTGTCACAAATGTCAAAACTGTCACACTTGCCTTTGCTCTTTCACAATTGTATTATTGATTGCATGGTCTTTCTTTAAAGTACACATTCCAATCTCACCAACTTCTTCTTAATGTCTAGAATTTTAATCTTTTTTTTTCATCATTTGCTATACGTGGCATATCTTCTCAAGTTTTTCTTTGTTTTTATTTTTTTAATTTGAGTGTCTTTCCATCTAAATGAACTATTATTTCCTAAGTTTAAAGATTTTGAATCAAACAGAACCAATAATAATCAAAAGGATTTTGATTCATCCCCTTCACTATTACCATTGCATGTGAACATTACAACTAATCCATTTGAAAATTGTTCCATGTGCATGTTATCTCTTTTAAATTATAAGCACTTTTGATTTTTAATTTTCAAATACTTCAAACACTTCTTAATTTATTGGTTTTACTTGAAAAATAAATTTGAGGTATAATGAAAATGCATAGTGCTAAATTTCCATATATAATGAACATGCACATCAATACACTGAAAATATATTTAGATTATACTCAAAATATAGTTTTTCTTGGGTTTTGGTAGAAATATCCTTATTTTATGCAGATTTTGAAAGCTCATGTTCTAAATCTTTTAGATTCTGGAAAAAAAATCATATAATGTATATATTTTTAAAGCTTTTTGATGCAATGTGAGTTGAAAAAACACAAAATCTATTCAAATATGTATATGCAATTTGATTTACCTTTGAATCAATTGAAGATTTAGTTTGATTTCAAACCCAACTGCTGAAATGTTGACAAATCTACAAATTTGTCAACTATTTGTATGATTTGAGTTTTGATTTTGATGGGGAAACAATATTTGAAGCTTGGCGATTTTGATAGAGTTTAGATTGAACTAATTTTGAATTTGATTTTCGATTTCGTGTGTAATTTCTTATGAAGATGCAAGTTAGCATATAAAGGTTATAAAAGATGAACTAGATGTTAAAAAAAAAAAAAAACCCTAAAATTCTTAGGTCGGGCATAAATTTATTAGCATGCACTCAATTTTAGGCATTTGTTTTTGAAATCCCGAAATGCTAAGACTCATCATTCTTCAAAAGTAATAACAAAACAAAAATATGGAAGCAATAGCTAGTTGACTCTAGAATATCTAACAAATCATTTCTAATGCCAAATAATATCATTTACAGAAGATAAGGGATTGGTAATTAAACATAATCTTTAACTAAAAGATGGATAAAGCTATAAAATTGGGAGAGTTGTTATGCATCATCCCAAATTAGGTATGATTAGAGATTAGTAGTTAATAAGAAAACAAATGGTTAAGATAGTTTAAAAGAACAAGACTGTGTAGAATAATTGGTTCCAAGTAGTAGGCAGTCCAGGGAGACACTAATGGCTACAGTCGGCACAGTGGTAAGGGTTAGGCCTATGTTGGATAGTCATATCACCACTATATATCAGGTGTATCCCCTAACTCAAACTTCGTGGCTTGCTTTTAGCAATAGCTCTACTCTGATATGCCTTTCTTGGTATGCCTTAATTTATGCTGCTTAATCCCCTGGCTTTCAATCTGCTGGTGTGTTATAGTTTTCTGCTTATTCTAGTGCTCTACTGGTTTATTTTGTGTTGTAAATTTGTTTCATCTCATTGGTTTTCTTCAATGTTATTAAAACTGGACCAGACCGACTGGTCGAACAAGTTAAATTGAGAATTGATCACTGGTTTGGTTTTTAAATTATAAAAAATTAAATAATTTATAAATCAAAAAAATCAGTCTAAGCCAAAAAACTAGAAAAATCATTGAACTAGTCAGACAGGAGTTTGCCTAAAGCTAAATTGTTTTGAGTTTAAGAAAATTCAAAGAAAAAAAAAAGGCAAAGCAATTAAGTTGGACCTACTGGTTGGACCACGAACTAGCTAAAAGACTGGTTCAACATTCGGTCCGGTTTTAAAAACATTGGTTTTCTTTGTATCTTTCAGTTATTTTTCATTCTCTTTTTTTCCTTTTCTGTATTTTGAGGTCATAGGGTTTTTTCATAAGGAATTTTGCTACCTAGATCCTTTCTTTATATGTATCGAATAAGCCTTTTGGCTTGTGAGTACTTCGCATTCGTATTTCATTTTTTTTTCCCATTTAAAGGATTAGTGAAATAATTTTATTATTATTAAAAAAGTCACCAAAATATATTGATGGTTGGCAATGTTTCCTTAGCTCAAATAGCATTGTGATGTTGAGCAAATAGGAAGGATTGTCCATATTTCTAATTACATCATCTACTACTGTCATTTGATTAGGATTTGCTTCTGCAAAGACTGCTCCACTCGTTTGTGCAGGCTTGCCATAACAATTTCCTATTGTTGTTGTTGCCATTGTTGCTCTTGCCCCAGTACTCCATTCATTTGGATAGACAAATATCATTGACATAATAACCATATTTCATAGTTGTACATGTTAATTGCATATTAAATTGATAAACAAGCTTTGCAATTAGACATGTTCATTAGTTGGACATGGATTTGGAATTTTTCAAAGTGTCGGTTAATCTGTCTAATCCACAATTTTCCTTTTACCCACAAATAGGTCTAATTTTACTAAAATATTCTTATATTCTAACCCAAGAAGAGAAAAATATTCTTATATCTTTTTTTTTATCTCATATATTATATTAACTTTTATTATGGTAGATTTTTTTTTTCTATTATTGGTTATGAATTTATGATAAATAAGAGGACCCTTGACTTGCACAACTACGTATGCATTTAGGGGTGTGCACTATTCAGTTTAAACTGAAAAACCAAACCAAACCAAAATTTAGTTTAGTTTTTAGTTTTTATTTTGAAAAATTTAAGAAATTCGATTTGATTTAGTTTGTATGAGAAAAGCAAAAAAATCAAACTGAAATGAACTATATATATATATATATATATATATATATATATATATATATATATATATATATATATATATATATATAGACACACACACACACACACAATGCCATGAAATACCAATTATTTAACTTTAGTTTGGTGGTAAGTAGAAGTTTCTTGCAATTTGATGCATGATAGCTTTAATTTTCAACTTTATTTTTTTTAGCTATAGAAAAAAAAATTTTCAATCAATAGTTGAGTATCGAACCTGCACCTCATGCAAAAGCTAACAAGACATCATCCACCAAGGCAAACATCAGTATCATATCAAATATTAAAAGTAAAAACTATGTAAACAGTTACCGATATGCTGAACCGAACTGAAAATTTTCTATTCAATTTGATTTCGGTTTAAAATTTTATGCTATTCTGGTTCAGTTCAAAAATTGAACCGACCGAGTACACATCCCTATATGCATTAACAATGTTTCACAGAAACTGGCTATTAGGCCAAGCAGCCCAAGTTTGACTACAACCATGGCACATGAAACTTCATATTATTACCGACAAAAATGAGGGTAAATTTCATCTATCGTCCTCCAATGAATAATTAATGCATTTTATGATTCTCAATCTTAAAAACGAGACATAAAAATACTTACACTATGCATATTTGTAAGTAGGCAGTCCTCAGCGCTAACTTCCATCAGCTCCATTAAGGACAAGCTAACATGGCGTTCAAATTAGCTTCTTTAATTTTTTTTAAAGCCGTGTACACTCCCTTAATTTCCCCTTTCTCTGTGTGTGTGATCTATTATGGTGAAAATAATAATAAAAAAACCTCTCTTTTTCTTTCTTCTCTCTCACACACACCACCTCTCTCTCTTTCTCTCTATACTGAATATTAGCATAGGGCTCTCTCTCTCAACCTCTCTCCAAACTATTCAATCAAGTAAGAAGCATCACGAAACTAGTAATTAAAACAACATAATCTCAACTAAATTTTAGCATTGCAAAATGTATAATAAAATGAATCAAGATGAAAGGGAATTGAGCATCGATCCAGTCAATCAAGACCAAAAGTATGCACTCAATTAGATCCCCACAATTTTGTTCTTATTCTCATGGTGGATGCTGAGGATTGTGGTGAAAACATAAATGCAGTCATTGTCGACTGCAAAAATAATTCAAGATGCTCTGTAATTACTCCTTCTCCCTTCATATCCACTTTCATGCTAATTAATAACATATTGCACTGATAATTGCAGGGAGTGGATTATATCAATACTGCCTGAGATTGAGATATGGAAATTAAAGTATAGATATAAGCAAATGATTTGTATTTTACGTATATTCTTGTTAATATTGGCCGTCAAGAATAACTATTTTGGATTAGAATATGTTTATATGATGTTCTACTTTTTGGTTCATGGAAAGATTTATTAAAGCTTATATATATATATATATATATATGGAAGCTTACATTAGATGTTGAACTTCTTTATACTCTAAATTTGCTTTCTTTTGATGTTTATGTTTATTTTTCAATCTCAAATAGAGCAGTAATTAAACCACCTTGGCTTGTTAATTAATTTTAAAGTTTGAAGTTGCTCAACTGCTGGTGAAAATAAATGACAGATTAAAAAAAAAAAAAAAAAACTAATGAACACTCTTTTTTGGGCAATGGAGGAGAAAGCTTAAAATGCTACAAAATTTTCAACATTTTGATTTATGCCAGGAGCCAAAGTTAAACAGAGATGAATAAGCAATGTTCATCTTGAGCGTAGCCTCTGTTTCATGGATTTATGGCTAATCACGGCTGCAAGACTTCTAAGTTCTAATGAAACCGAACATAATTCCCATGCACAAGCTGAACGTTAGATAAAGACTTTAAATTGGCCAGGGGATAATCATAAACCAATGTAATCAAATCGCCATCGTTCAACTGTTTCCTTTCACATTAGGATGCAGTTCAATGAAGCTGAATTTATTATAGGATTCAAACATGTAAAGTAATGAATCAAAACCTTCCAAATCCTTGTGCCTTGTTTTTTACTTTTGTTTATTACTGTGTTTTATATTTTTTATTGACTCGATCGGTACTCAATTCCCTTCGATCTTGATTCATTTTATTATATATTTTGCAATGCTAAAATTTAGTAGAGATTATGTTGTTTTAATTGCTAGTTTTGGGATGCTTCTTATTTGATTGAATTGTTTGGAGAGAGGTTGAGAGAGAGAGCCGTGTGATAACTCTATATTTTTAGAGTTATTTTAATTGTTTAAATTTAAATTTTAGCTCAATTCTCGAAAATGCAATAATATTATTACTTATTTTTAGAAATAAATAGTTCTACAATTTATAAATAAATTATAACATATTTTAAGTATTTTTATTTTATTTTTGCAGATCAAAATGATGCAGTAAAAATAATGATACAAGCAATGATTCAAGTTTTCAATCCATGAGAAATAAATTCAATGGTTGGTGGCCAAAATTCAATGGTTGATAGCCAACCTAACCATTTTTGAATATTGATAAAGGAATTCAATGGTTGGTGGCCAAAATTCAATGGTTGGTAGCCAACCTAACTATTTTTGAATATTGATGAAGGAATTCAATGGTTGGTGGCCAACCTAACCATCAATGTTGAATTTTTGATGTAAGAATTTTAATGGAACTTGAATTCTTCCACCAAACATGTCTATAAATACCATGCTTGGCAAAAGGAAATGGCATCAAAGAAAATCCATAAAAAAAATATGTAGAGAGATTTTCATATTTTTTCTTAGAGTAGATTAGTTTTATTTTTTATTTTGATTAAGAGGAGGAGTTTTTTGAAACTTGAGTTCATCAAAGATTGTATCCCAAAACAAGTTCTCTCTAAACTCTATTCTTGAATTCAATTATAAGTTATTATTATGTTTATTATTTTTATTCTTAATTTAATTGTTTCTTCTCTTTTAATTATGAATAGCTAATTTTATTTTCTAGGATTTAGATATAATCTTTTGATTTGCATATGATTATTTATATTTAATTGATTGGGTCGATTGTTGGAATTAATCTTTTATCTTAAAACTTAATGCTTGTAATTAACTGGCCATTAATTGCATGATTTAAGATACTGTGTGAAGTAGCGAGAGTGGAAGCACAATATTAGTTCATTAGGATAATTGACCTAGGGAATGTATTGCTTAGAGATAAGAATACTCCTTTGTGATTTTTAAAATGATTTCCATAAAACTTAATGGGTTTGTGTTAATTGCTTATGATCACGAGAGTAGACGTAAGGTTAATATGAACACACATATTGTATCTTGAGAGAGAACATCATATAATTTAGGAAAATCTAATCATTAATTCCAGCAAAAATAATCCATCAAAAAAAATTATAAAGGAATCATATGTAATCAATTGATGAATTATAAATCCTAGACCTTTAATCTTATTTTCATATTTATCATTATTTATTTACTTCAATTTCATTTTAGTTTAAAATATAAAATCTCATAATTGATTTTCTAAATAATAGAGTAATATTAAAAATTGGTACTTGACAAATCCTTCCTCGTGGAAACGATACTCACTCATCACTTTATTACTTGTAAACGATATGTGCACTTGCAGAAATCGCGCAACACCGTGTGCCAGTATTCAGTAGAGAGAGAGAGAGAGAGAGAGAGAGAGAGAGGCGGTGTGGCTGATAGAGAAGAAAGAAAAAAGAGGTTTATTATTATTATTATTATTATTATTATTTTCACATCCCACACACAATAGAGAAAGGGGAAACTAAGGGAGCATACACCTAGCTTTAAAAAAATATTAAATAAGCTAATTTGAAGTTTTGAACAGCCACATTTGATTGTCGTTAATGGAGCTCACGGAAGTTGGCGTTAAGGACCACCAGTCACAAATATACATAGTTTAAGTATTTTTATGTCACTTGTTTTGATGGAGGACTATAACATGTATTATTGGAGGATGATCGATGAAGTTTACTCCAAGAATGGTGAACAAGTACTCTTTGTTGATTGATTTAGACTTTTCCATATAATAAAAAGACTAAAACAACATCAACAATGTAATGTCTCTCCCTTTATTATTGTTTTTGTTATTAAATCATTTAAAAAAATTACTTTTTCTGTTCACAAATTATAGTTCACTGTTCTTTTAGTACAAAGATTAATAATTTGTATTTATTCTACTATTTTATCCTTATTATAGGATTTGTACACTAAAGAAGAGCAAAGGTACAATCTTGAAAATCTAATATCAAATGACCTTATTTGCTAGTTTGTCAAAAACTTAAACAACAACATTGATGTCGTTACTTAAGATGATTCCAAAGAAAGAGGTAAAGTAATTCCAATGAATATTGTTCTGGTAATTATTTTCTGTCTTCTAACAGTTGTAGTATACTGTTACCTTTATGACTTTTTTTTTTGCATTAACTTTATATTTTCGACATCACTGATATCTTTATGACTTTTTCTAATTAATATTATTCAAACAATCATTTTTTGTTTGCCAATAGCTATAGTATATTCCTACTTTTATGTTACCTTTATGACTTTTTCTAATGAATACTATTATAGCAATCATTTTCTATCTACCAAAGTTGTAGTATATTGTTACCTTTATGAATTTTTCTAATGAATATTGTTCTAGCAATCATTTTTTGTCAGCGAACAGCTGTAGTATATTATTACCTTTATGACTTTTCTAATGAATATTATTCTCGTAATCATTTTCTGTCTACTAGTAGTTGTTGTACACTATTAACTTTATGACTTTTTCTACTTTAACTTTATATTTTCCACGTGATTCTCACCTTTATGAATTTTTCTGATGAATACTATTCGACTAGCTGTCTTTCACTATCATCTTCTTTCTATATAAGCACATTCACTCTTGATATAATACATACACAACTCTTATTATCTCTTTTAATATCTTCTTCATTCTATTATCTTCTTTCTATATAAGCACATCCACTCTTGATACCTTGTGCACTCTATCTTCTTCATTCTATTATCTTCTTCACTTTATTATCTTTTAAGCAGTCTTAAAAATAGAAATGGTAAAATCCTTAACACGTCGATTCAAAACCATAAGTGTCCTCTGTGGTAGACAATTTGGTAAACATAAAAAATATTTGAGAGCAGCCAATGAATTGGTCAGGTTTTAGCTGCAAGAAAAATTAATCTCATGTTTGGGGGATGTATTATAGGGTTAGGAGGTTTGTTGCAAGTGTTGCATATATTGGTGTAGCTAGTGTTAGGTATAACTCTAAAGATTTTGGTTGAAAATACTTACATGACTGGTGGAACTATATGCAATGAGTTACGAGTTATGAATGTGTATGAACAAATTGCACCCTTGACTAATAGTCCTGATGCCTTTCATTACCTGGTGGTCTAAAAACATTCTTCTGCATTGCATCCTAGGCTCATCTATTTTTCACGCTAAGTCATTGAAGTTACTTAATATTAATGTTTTTTATGATAATTTATTGTCTTTCCTTGATCATGCTATTCAATAAGGTTCATGACTCAAACAAATCGATGCATCCTAATCTCTCCACCAATTGTTGATCAATTAATTAACCAATTGCAAAACTTTGTGCCCCTACTTGATCCATTGATGACGCAAGTGTTCTGGAATCCCAAGAACATTAGCAGTGTAAAGGCCAGTTGTAGTAATAAGGATAATAACAACAATAAGGATAGTAGCAATAAGAAGCATACATTGGATCTGAAACTCCAATTGTGAAGAATTACTTACAATCGTTGATTATAAATGTAAGGATGGCAAAATAAACAGTCACTTTCGTACTCTTAAGATGTACTTATAATTAGATAAGCTTTCTTTAAATTAATATTGCTATATAGTTTCCCTTTTTTACTTCTCATAATTATTAGTGTAAAGAGAGCAAAGAGTCACTTTTGTGCTTTTGAGAGCATGCGCTTAATCTAAAACTCCAGTTATGAAGAGTAATTACAATCATTGATTATGAATGTAAGGATAGCACAGTAAGGGGTCACATTTGAACTCTTGAGATGAAATTATAATTGTTGATTGTGAAATTTGGCACATGGGTAATTTGGTAATTGCGTGGAGTTCCACGTGCAATATAGGTGCACGAGCCTATGTAATATGCTTGTTTGACTTATTATCAAAGGACTATGGATACTTAGATTTTCATACTACAGACATCTGAATTCTCAGTAGCAAAGTAACTATAGAAATAAAGTAATAGTAATATAACAAAGAAATTTTTATTGATTGATTGCAATGATTACATAAAGCTTGAAAACATAAAGCAAAAAAGGAAAACTTTACCCGATGGAGCTAATAAAAGGCTTAGGGCCTATTGAGTGATTGATTGGCTGGGCTTGTATAGAAAATACAATTTAACTTAAATACTCTCTAAGAGATAAGTGCTCCACCATAACTATGTTTCAGTAATTATTGCTCAACTCCATAGGATAGATTAACTGCTGGTAATCTCTAGTAACTATTGTCTCTTTGTAATTATCCATAGCTAGACCTGATCATGGGTCCAGGTGCCCACCCGATAAAAATACTGGGCTTGGACAAGGATTTTTTTTAATACCCGGCCCGAGCCTGAATCCGAAAAGCCTGTATTTTTTTGGGATGGGCTTGGGATTAACTGAAATTGCCCAAGCCCAGCCCGGTCCAACCTGAATAATATATATACCACTATGACAAAGAAACATTTTAACTTGAGAATTGAACTTGCAACATGTTATTAAGTTAAATCATTACATACCACTATGACAAAGAAACATTTTATGAAATTTTAATATTAAATTATATTTAATCTTTATAATGCATTCTCTATTATATTTAAAATAATAAATATACAGTTTTTTTATATTTTAAGTACATATATGTGTCATGAATTTATTATTATAATTTATAAAAAAAAAAGTATAAGAATTGCAGGCAAGCTTGGGCGGGCCTGGGCAGCACATATTCAATTGGGCTAGACTTGGATATTAAGTCAAGCCCAATCAATCTAGCTGGGCTGGGCTTGGTTTTAATAAAAAATAATTGAGCCCGAATTAGCCCGGCCTGAGCCCGGCTTTTGAACAGGTCTATCCATAGCTATCTAGAATATCAATCGTCTTTAGTCTTAGCCTGTAGATCTCCATAGGTCTTATTGTTTAACTTCGGCTTGAATATTAATAGGCCCTTTAATGGATCTAGCCCACTAAAACATTATGGTGCAAATAATGCTCCCCACATATAGGTTGATTGAAAATCAAATTGTATAGATGAAAAATACATTTGTGCCTTTAATGTCTAACTTTCATAATCAGATATAAAATTCCATAGCCTTAAGAAAAATTGCAAAGAACAAAATCTCCACAGGCTCCCCAATGTATCAATTCCATAGGCAAAATTAATTTTTCCATAGCTTCATTCAATTTCCCCTCACTAAACCAATAATTGAAAATCCTAATCACTCTGTAACTCTTTCCAACAATTTAGGATTAGGAATTTTTTAAGTACCTAAGAGTTGTCCACACATTTTAAAAAATTCACCTAATTTATCACAAAAAAGAAATTTTTCTTGATCCATACAAGTTTTTCTCTCTTCTCCCTCTTTATTTTCCCTCTTGCCAATTCAGCCATTTTTTTTCTCTCTCTTGTTGATACCTGTTGCTCCTTTGTCGCTAGCATTAGCTCACCATCATCTAGCAACTCCCGATTAGTGATTTTAACCCAAAAATTTCAGCTTCCAAAGGTGAGTTTTTTTAGTTCTTTTCTTGCAATTTTCATGGGTTTCCTCGCAAAACTCATGGGTTTTAATTTCTTACTTTTTCCTTTGCCAATTTGGATGAATTCCATGATTTTCTTTAATCTCTTTGCTGCTAAATTTTTTATTTTTGGTTGACAAATTAGCTAAGAAATAATTGAAATTTTAGCAATTAAAATGCCAAAATTTCTTGATTTTCTTGAAATCCATATGGGTAGAACTTTCCTTGTATTTAAATTTTGAATTTTGCAAGTTTGTTGAGAATATTGAGCTGAAATTTTTGGGAAAAATTTTAGTATATTTGTTAACCCTCAATTTTGCACCATCATCATCTAGACGCACCTTGGCACCTACTAAGTTTAACGCACTATGCAAAGCCGCTATGACGGTCTCACTAGCTGATTAGCAGGCAAGATTTCGGGGGCACCGCCCCTGAAAAAAAAAATTTAACCTTCAATCACATTGTTATCAGGTATCTAAATTTCCTAAACTCAAAACCAACTAATGTCTAAAAAAAAAAAAAGGCCGCCACATCAACTGCCACACGGTAGCCTTGTAGCACTGCACTAGGTCTGTGCGGCGCTGCAGGTCTAACTTGTGGCTTGCCACAGTGCGGCGCCACACCCCTCTAATGTGGGTGATCTTCTTTCTGTGCAAAAAAAAGTCTAAAATACCCCTCTAACCCAATTTTTAGCCCTTTCTAGCCCTACCTCTCATTATCTTTTCACTTTTTCAATTTCTAAACTACCCTCACCTATTTTTCCTATAAATATCCCCCTCCATTCTCCCATTTTCCACACCCCTTGAGTTAGTATTGATGGCTATCTACTAATTCCTCTCTTCTTCTCCATCCAATCACTCTCTAATTAATTAATTAATCTTTTTAATTAATTAATTATCTCACTCTAACCAAGTGAGTTAATCTTTTTAATTAACTAAAACTCTTTTTTTAAATTAAAATTAATCACTCAATTAATTAATTAATTAATTAATCTTTTTGATTAATTAATCACTTTTTTTCAAAATCAAATTAATCCTCTTTTTCCACCCTTCATCCAAATTAATTAATTAATCATTTTAATTAATTAATCCATCCATTTCATCACATTAATTAGTTAATTAATCATTTTGATTAATTAATTAATCCTCCAATTAATCTAATCACCCGGTCTCGATAAAACAGAACTTCGGTCTGGTATTTTTGTTTGCCAAAAGCAAAAGTATCAGCATTTTCTTCTCACTCACAAAACTAAATCAAATCAATTAATCTGATCAGCCTCTAAACCCCTCCATTTAATCATAGAATTAACTACGTGAGTTTTGATTCCTATTCAATGGGGTATATAGGCACATTTGGAATTTAAATCCAAATTTCAAATCCAATCCCAAAATTGATTTTATTTTTCCATGCATCCATATTATGCTATGTTCATGCATTTTATTTATAATTATCATCTCATAAATATCATTCACGAAATTAATTTTCAAAGTCAAATTAAACTTAAAAGTCAAATTGTGATTATTTAAAACTAAAAATCTAGTCCTCAAACTCAATCTAGTTCAAGGCTAGTTATTTTATCCTTAAGTAAATTAATTGAGAATTAATGAATTGGAGTTAATTGGATTTTTTTTCCTTAATTTTTCCATTAAAAAATAAATTAGGGTGGCGACTCCCAAAATTATTTTCAAAATCAATCAAATCCAAACTTGAGGATTCCATCGTAAGTCTGAAACCCAAATGAGCATCTCAATTCTCTCTAGTAGATCGGGCCAGTGCTGGGGCGAGGCCTCACAACTGGGGATTGGTTGCTACATTTTTTTCAATAAAAAGAAAAATAAGAGGATTACTATTTGGTTAAGGAAATATTTTTCCAAAATGATCTCCTTTTGACTCATTAAGTATAATTTGACTTTCATGCATCACTTTGCATAATAAAAGCTCCTTGCCTAACCTTAGCTTTAGGAAAACTTTTGGATGGTAAGGAGCATTAGCTCAACAACTCTCTTTGACTATGTTGGGAGATAATGAAAGCATTCCACCCTGTAATGAATCCTTGATCATTTCGATGGTGTAACGAGCAATCAGTACCGTTAGACCCACGCGAGGCTCTTTGCCTCACATGTGATTAGGTATATCGATGCTCTAGTAAGATGGGGACCCTTAATCAAACCATCCTTCACCTTTGTGCATGTAGTCACCCTAACATTGACGTTAGGTTCCATGTACCATAATAATGGAGAGTTTGTGCATATGCCTATAAAACCCTTTTGGCATGCATCATGACATTGCCATGCATACATAACATGAGAAACTCGACAAAATAAACCTCCAAAACCCTAAACTTGTGGTATGTTACCCCAAAATACCTCACACAATCACCCTGTCAATATGTAAATCCGGTGACCAACCATATGGAGGGAATCCTTTTCCCGACACGCCTTCACATTCATTCCATTTTTTCCTTCACAATCCTATATTCTTACCCATTTTTCTGTTTTCTGTTTTCAAGGTACCAATGGCCAACACCTCCAGCTCTCTCAACTAAGACATGATGAGCACCTTTTTCACCAACATTCTCAAGAAACAGGAGGAGACTTTCTAAGCCACACTTACCACTGCCCTCAAAACCCAAGCTGAAACTTTCACCAATACTCTCAATGCCCAGTCTGCCACCTTTACTGATGCCCTTAACTCCCAACACTAATTGATCATCAATGAGGTCAAGGAAATGACTAATACCACTATCACTCCCCCTTCTGCTCATGTTGAGCCTACATTTGCCCAAGCCGGGACTAGCCATGCTCCTACTTTTACTCCTCACATTATCGATCTCATAGATAATGGAAAAGCACTTGCAACTCCAACCTCTCTTGCCATGGACTTGAACACAACCACTCCCTCTCCCATTGTGAATCATTTTCAAAGTGGAGATTTCTCTAGCTTTCCCGAAGCTAAGAAATTGATGGAGAAAATTGAGGCAATAGAGAGAACAATTAAGAACATCAAAAAGCATGAGGACATGATAGATGTCAACTCTTTAGCTTCGTTCCGAATACACGAATTCCTCCAAAATTTAAGATGTCGGTCATGGACAAGTTTAATGGCACCATATGACCTAAAACTCACCTCAAGATTTATGTATGGGCCATGAGACCCTTTGGTGTGGATGACAAGCTCCTTGCTCAGTTATTCCAACAATCCTTGACTGGAGCTGCTGTTAACTGGTTATTAGATCTCAACCAAAATCACTAGAAGACGTGGAATGACATATGCAATGCATTTGTCAAGCAATACCACTACAATATTGAAGTGGATGTCACCCTAAGGGATCTAGAAACAACTAAACAAGGGCAAAGAGAATCGTTCATCACATTCCTTACAAGGTAGAGGTCAAAAGTAGCACAAATGTTGAACTATCCATCTGAAGTAGAGCAAATTGACATCATCATCAAGAACCTCTTCCCCCAGTACCATACTCATTTGCAAAAATAGTACCTCCCTAGCTTTAAAGCTCTCATTGCCACCACCACCAAGATCAAGGATTTGATCTAAGAAGGACAAATCAAAGATCAGTCCTCTAGTTTAAAGTATCACAAGAACACTAACTACACCACCAATACTACCCAAAGAGAGAGGAAGGTAAATGTTGTGTCCTGTCACCAGCCGTGAAGTTAGAAACAAAAAGGACTTTTTCAGAGGTAGGCATGCCTCTCAGCGTCGTTTACAAGAAAGCCTTAGAGGCTAAATATGGTTAAGCCCTTAGAACCACGACCTCCTCCAAACCCCTTGCCCAAAAGATACAATGCCAATGAGATCTGCGACTATCATCAAGGGCCAGGGGCATAAAAACTGATGCATACAAAGCTTTAAAGTACAAAATCTAAGACCTCATTGACAGTAGAGACATCATTGCTCCTAAACCCAAAGTCTAGCACCACCACCTATCCTTTTCTGAACCATCAAGCTCACATGATCATCTCAAGTTTCACAGAGTAACCGATACTTTAAGAAGAGTGTCAGCCCTGCTGCACCCCTATCTGAGTCTTTTGAGTATATGTTTGAGTCCAAGTCTGAGTCATCTGAATCTAAGTCAAAGTCTTTTGAGTTTATTTTCTATTAAATTTTTCTTTGAATTTGACTCTGTTAGATCTTGCCATTTTGAGTCTATATTTTGCCTTCTAAGCTTATCCTTTAATGTGCTCATGATGGGACTGCAAATCAAAAAGTTTAAACTTTTATCAGTAATAAAAGTTTAAACTTTTTGATTTGCTTTAATTTTCTAATTCATTTTTAAATGAGACATCTTAAAAAACAAAAAAAAAAAAGGAGAGAACAAAAAATGAAAATTAAAAAAATATGAAAAAGGCAAAAGGATCAATTATGGCATAGAAAAAAAAATCCAAAATCTCATACATTGCATTTGCATGGCAGTAGTGGAAAAGCTCATACAAGACAAAGACTTGATAGGGATAGATCCAAGCATCGGAGTCCATAAGATCAAAACCTACACACACAAAAAGCCTGTCCATCAGAAGCTATGGAGAGTATATTATAGGGCATCATGACCAATTAAAGACCACTGATAAAAAGAGAATGAATGCTCTGTATGAAATTCAGGGCTATCAATAGAGACCTGCTGAGCACTTCAGCAAGAGGGTGAAAGACAAGTGTTTGCAAGAAGGAAAAGGCCAAAACTTTTGTTCATGATTCTAGAGGAAATTTCAGACTGAATCAAGCCAAACCATACATGCTCAAGAAGATTCTATCAGACAGAGGCACCATCTTCATGGACTTGGATAAAAGCGAATTCTCCCATCCTAGCAAACTGGGTCAACTGAAGTGATACATCCTCCAAAGATGACATATGCATTTCATTTCTAGTTTTAGGCATATGTAATCAAAACTATGTGGACCTGATTTTCCTTTAAAAAGTGATAAAAAATGAATGATGATGATAACTATAATAGATACGTAGGCAACTCAACTCGGGTGTGACCCAAATCATGATATAAAATATTTTTTTTGCATCGCATTCTTATTTTTTCTATGCTTAGTACATCATTTACTTAATTCTTTTGCTTCAACCAAAAAAAAAAGAAGAAAAAAATGAAGAAGAAGAAAAAAAAATGCTAGCTAAGCTGAAAATATGAAAAGGCAGCTTAGGCAGAAATTAGAGCAAAATTAAAAGATGTCTCATTTAATGGTGATCAAATTTTATAATGTACAATCCATCATTAAAAAAGTGGGGGAAGGGGGGGATAGCCTTTTCAATATCATCTATAGCTTATCCTGTATTGTGTAGTCTTATCAACCTGAAAGTATTTTGAATAAAAAGCAAAAAAGGTCATGTCTAAAGTCATGGTCTAGCTAGTTCACCTCTATCTCTAGAAGAGCACATCTCTCTTGTCCTTGTCAGAATTAGAGTTTGCCATAATCTTCTTAAATGAGTACACTTCTCATTCAGGTCTCTATAGCTCCTTATGCCGCAATAATAGCAATACTAGTAGAATCAGAATTGCTCCCACAATAGTATCAGAAACCCTCTCCTGAGTACTAGTAATTCTATAAATACTGCCAAAAATCATTCTCTGCAGTTTAGAAATTGCAATACCCCTTTCTACCCTGATTATAGCAGTCATTCTTTGAACCACCACTATAGTGTCATCTTGTCTCATTGTAGTCACATTATCCTTTGTCAATGCCACTGCAATCTAAGTCACTACTGCAACCTATAGTATTGTACTTCCAATAAAACCCTGAGTCTCCTTCAAAGATTGAGTCACCCCCTCTATTCGTGCTGCAATCCTCTTGCTACTAGTGGCTCCTCCTACAGTCTCTCTTTCTTCAGTTGTGTTAACTTCTATTACCCTCAATAGGGCAACCTAGCCCTTTTTCTCAACTGGCCAAACCACCTTTATCAACCACCTATCATACCTTTCTACAGTCCAAAGTGAAATCTCAAAATAAACAACATGATAACTTCTCAACTAGCCACTCCCTGATAGCTTTAGTAATGGGAGCAGTAATCTATGATCTGAGCAGACTTTGAAAAAGGAAAATAAGGGGCACATCCTAAGTCTTCCTTACCTGCCCAATAGGCAAATCACTCAACACCCAAGGCCTCTAGTCATGAGAGATCTAATCTCTCGCCATTGGCAATGCTAAAAATGTGTTCTCCGGAGGCAAGCTACAAGCAACTATCCTATCTGATCTCTGACCAAGTATTAATAAGGCATATGCGAACTGAAAAGTAGGGGCTACTGCCTGAAAATGATCCATTAGCCACACTTTCAAGATATCCTAGAACCTAAAACAAACACCTATAAATCACCCCCAACAGAAAGGGTAAGAATAGACAAATTTCTCTCACTTAAGAATAACTAGCAAGACAATCTATCTCTCTAAATCCCCAACAAAGCAATCAAGACTCATCAGTATCTCTGCTAGCACAGCTCTAACCATAAAATGTCTCTGCTTCATCTACTACTCTAGTATCACCCTAATCAACAGACTTGTATCTGACTCTCAAATAGAAAATCAAGGCCATTATCTTGAGTCTGTGCCCCCTTTTATCTCCCTGGTCATTAGGATCATGAAACTTCTCAAATCACAATAGTCAAATGCACTTGACCATCACCAACCATCATCTGACCTATGACATCTTGAGGCAAGTCCATAAACTCCTGAAAAATATAAAAAATACCAAACTCTAAACTCTAGCACCACCAGAGTTACCTTCAAGTTGTAGCCAAGCCATATATTGAGCTTTCCAAAAGTAGGACACAACTCCTCCTTAACAACACCAAAACAGAAACCACGAGCCACCAAAGCCCAAAACTTGAAGCAAGCCCTCAGAAAAATCTTAATCCCCCTCAAAGCCACCATGGCAACTATCCTATACCAACCCAAGTTACGTTCCTTAACTTTATCGAGTTTTCCAGTCCACAAATGCATGGCTCCACAAATGCAAAGTCACATGAAAGAAAAAAAAAAAAAAAAAAAAAAAGAAACTGCATTCACAAAACAAATGCATGAATCCACCCTCATGCATCCATGCAATCATCCATTATAAGCATCATTATAAATCATCCATGGCATAGAAATTGCATAAAATGTCCATAAATTCTAAAATATGCACACTTAAACATGCATCATCTATGCACAAACATACCTTTATATGCAACCATCTATAATCATGCACCATCATGCATAAGCCGAGCTAATAGCCTCTCCTAAAGCTAACCAGTACTTTTTCAAAGCTAACCGACACTCTTAAAGCTAATCAGTGTCTCTTTGAAGCTAAATGGTATCTTTCTATATCTCATCAATAAAGTGTGACTTCTGGAGTCCCTTTAATCCAAGCAAAGTTCCTTTAAGCCTTCCAAAAGGCCCAACCCCTCATATTCAGAAGCCTAAGTTTCTTCGGCACAACCAAAATTCTTTCAAAACATGTCCAACCAACTCACCATAAGTTGAGGCTTTCTTCCTACTAAGATCTTTTTAAAATCTATTAAGCCGACTCGTCATAGGTTGAGGCTCTCCTCTTATCAAAATCTTTTTAGAATCTCTTGAGCCTACTCTCCATGGGTCAAGGCTCTCCTTCTACCAAGATCTTTTCAAAATCTATTGAGCTGACTTGCCATAGGTTGAGGCTCTCCTCTTATCAAAATCTTTTTAAAATTTGTCGAGTCAACTCGCCATAAGCTAAGGCTCTCCTCTTACCAAAATCTTGTCAGAATCTCATGAGCCGACTTACCATAGGTCAAGGCTTTCCTTTCACTAAATTATCTTGTCCAAATCCATCAACTCCACCCATAAGTGTCTAGAAACGATCACCTAGACATCCATATGGTTCTTTTTCTATCTCTTTTATTAAAATCCATTAACTCCACCCATAAATGTCTACAAATGATCACCTAGATATCAATGTGGTTCCTTTTTCCAACTCTGTTATCCCAATCCATCAATTTCACCCATAAATGTCTAAAAACAATCACTTAGACATCTATATGGTTCCATTTTCCACATCTTTTATCAAAATCTATCAATTCACCCAAAAATATCTAGCCACTAGCTTAGATATCCCTTTGGTCCATTTTCTCCCTTCCATTCATCAACCACATTTTCCCCCCACAAATATTTAGTAACAATTACTTAAATATCTATGTGGTTCTTTTTTCCATCTCTTTTATCCAAATCCATCAACTCTACCCATAAATATTTAGAAATAATCACCTAGACATCAATGTAGTTCCTTTTTCCATCGCTTTTGTCCAAATCCATCAATTTCACCCATAAATGTCTGGCAATGATTACCTAGACATCTATATGGTTCCGCTTTCTACATCTTTTGCCCAAATTCATCAATTCACCCAAAAATATCTAGCCATCAGTCTAGATATCCCAAAGTTGGGACATAACTCCTCTTTAATAACACCAAAATAGAAAACACGGGCCACCAGATTCCAAAACCTGAAGCAAACCATAAGAAAAATCTCAATCCACTCAAATTTCTTGTAATGCCACCATAGAAACTATTCCATACCAACCCAAGTTGAGTTCTTCAATCTTATCGAGTTTCTCAGTCCACAAATACATGGCTCTACAAACACAAAAGTCACATGAAAAAAAATTGCATTCACAAAGCAAATGCGTGAATCCACCCTCATACATCTATGCAATCATCCATTACAGACATCATCACAGATCATGCATGTCATAAAAGTCAAATAAAAGGTATATGAATTCTGAAACATGCATGCATCATCTGTGTACCAACATCTATGCAATCATCTGCAATCATGCACCATCATGCATAAGCTGAGCCAATAGCCTCACCGATATCTCCTAAAGCTAACAAGTACTTTCTCAAAGCTAACCGACACCTCCTAAAGCTAACCAGTACTTCCTCAAAGCTGACTGACACCTTCTAAAGTTGACCTGTGCTTCTTTAAAGCTAAATGATACCATTTTAGATACTAATCAATGAAGTGTGACTTCTAGAGTCCCTTTACTCCTAGCAAAGTTTATTTGAGCCTTCCAAAGGGCCCAACCCCTCACATTCAAAAGCTTAAGTTTCTTTGGCATAACCGAAATCTTTTTAAAATCTATCGAATCAACTCGCCATAGGCCGAGGTTCTTTTCCTATCTAAATCTTTTTAGAATCTCTTAAGCTGACTCACCATAAGCCAAGGCTCTTCCTTTACTAAAATCTTTTCAAAATCTATCGAGCCGACTCGTCATAGGCTGAGGCTCTCCTCTTATCAACATCTTTTAAGAATCTGTTGAGCTAACTTGCCATAAGCCGAGACTCTTCCTTTACTAAAATCTTTTCAAAATATATCGAGCCGACTTAAGCGGAGGCTGTCCTCCTATCAAAATCTTTTTAGAATCTCTTGAGCCGACTCGCCATAGGCCGAGGCTCTCCCTTTATCAAAGACATTTTCAAAATATGTCGAGCCGACTCGCCCTCCCCTATCCAAATCTTGTTAGAATCCCTCAAGCCAACTCGCCATAAGCGAGGCTCTCCCTTTACCGAAATCTTTTCAAAATATTTTAAGTTGACTCGTTATAGGCTGAGGCTCTCCCTTTACCAAATCTTGTCAGAATCCCTCTAGCCGACTCGCCATAAGTGAGGCTCTCCCTTTACCAAAATCTTTTCAAAATATCTTGAGCTGACTTGTCATAGGCAAAGGCTCTCTCTTTACCAAAATCTTGTCAAAATCTCTCAAGCCAATTCACCATAGGTCGAGGCTTTCCTTTCACTAAAATATCTTGTCCAAAATTCTCTTCCATCCATAAATGTCTAGAAATGGTTACCTAGACATCCATGTAGTTCCTTTTTCCATCTCTTTTATCCAAATCTATTAATCACCCATAAATATCTAGAAACGATCACCTAGACATCTATATGGTTCCACTTTCCACCTTTTTTTATCCAAATCATCTATAACTTTAGCATTAGGGCTAAATAGATAGCCTTGATTAAGATTTACCCAAATCTTCTTTACCTCTAACATTAAGGCCAAACAGATAGTCTTAATTGAGATTTATCCCAGATCATCTTTATTTTACCAACATTAAGGCCGGACAAATAGTTTTGATTGACATTTACCAAACCTTCTTTATCTTCTAACATCAGGGCTGAACATATAGCTTTATTTGAAATTCACCAAGACCATTCTTGCATCCAACGTCAAGGCTGGACCAATAGCCATTGACAAACCTTATTTATCCTGGGGACATCCTCCCAAAGGACCTGACAAGAACACACAAGCCCATAAGTTAACATGGCACCTCTTCTCAATGTTCACCATCATCAATAATTTTAGTTCAAAGCCAATTATGATGAGGGGGTAATTATGAACCCTTATTTCAACACCTCCAAAATTAAATTATGAACTCTTCAAAACCGATCGAAATATTCTTGACACAATTTGATGCATTTCCTACCCTAATCGGACCTTCTGTATCAGACAATATTTTTTTGAAAATGACCGGATTCTTTCTCAAACTGATTGCTCAAATATTTTAAAATTAATTTTGAAGCTATCGATGCTGACCGATAACTTTTTTGAGCTCTAAAAGTCTTAAAAACTGATCCAAAAATCTCAAAAATGGATAAAAAACTAGTTGGAAAAGGGTGTCAGAAACTGACACAGCGACCACGTCACTCTAACGTGGCCAGCCACCCCTCTCCAAGTGTGGATCCGGGCCACCCTGGCCAGCTAAAATGCCCAAAATGCCCTTTTATGATTTTTTTTTTTTTTGTATTTTTTAACCATATCCTTTTCGTTTTTTCACATTTCCACTTCCTAAATCACCATCACCTCATTTTCCTATAAATAGCCCTTTCATTTCTTCATTTCAAAAACATCCCTAGAGTTAGAGTTAATAGCTATTATCTAATTTATCTCTTCTTCTCCCTCCAGCTACTCTCTAATTAATTAATTAATCTTTTTAATTAATTAATTGTCTTACCCTAACCAAGTTAATTAATCTTTTTAATTAACTAAAACTCTTTTTTTAAAATTAATCACTCAATTAATTAATTAATCACTTTTCAAAATCAAATTAATTATTTTTCTTAATCCACCATTCATGCAAGTTAATTAATTAATCATTTTAATTAATTAATCCATCCCTCTATCCATTTTATCACATTAATTAGTTAATTAATCTTTTTAATTAATTAATTAATCTCCCAATCAATCCAATCATCTGATCCCGATAAAACAGAACCTCAGTTCAGTAAAACCCTCTGCCCACCAAAGGCTAAGATATCAGTCTTTTCCTCTTAAATTCAAATCAAATCAATCAATCTGATCAAACTCTAAACCCCTCTACTTAATCGAGGAACAAATTACGTGGGTCTTGATCACCATTTAATGGGGTACGTAGACACGTTTGGAATCTAAATCCAAACCTTAAATACAAGTCCTAGTCAATCTCCTTTCCCCTTTTTAATTAATGTAAGTTATGGATGTTTTATTTTAATTTTCTCATTGCACTCATACAATGCTCATGCATTAATCATGATATTATAATTGTCATATAATATTTGTCATTCATGAAATCAATTTTTCAAAAGTTAAATTAAACTTAAGAGCCAAATTTAGATTATTTAAAATCAAAAACTTAGTACTCAAACTCAACTTAGTTCGAGGCAAGTGATTTTATCCTTAGGTGAATTAATTGCAAAATTAATAAATTAAAGTCACAATTTGGTTTTTCCTTAATTTTCCCATATAAAAATAAATTAGGGTGGCGACTCCCAAAATCATTTTCAAAATCAACCAAATATGAACCCAACAGTTCTATCATAAGTCTAAACCCGAATGAACATCCTGATTCCCTCTAGCGGACCGGCCGGTGCTCGGGCGAGACCTCACAGGTGTATGAGCCTATGTAATGCGCCTTTCTGACTTTTTATCAAAAGACTGTGGATACTCCAATTTTCTTACCACAATATGTTTGAATTCTCAGTAGTAAAGTAACTATGGAGATAAAGTAATAGTAATGGAATAAAAGAAATTTTTATTAATTGATTACAGTGATTACAGAAAATTTGAAAACAAAAAATAGAAAAGAAAACTTTGCCCGATGAGGCTGATAAAATGCACAGAGCCTGTTGAGTGATTGATTAGTTGGGTTCGTACTAGAAATACAATTTAGTTTAAATACTTTATAAGAGATAATTGCTCCACCACAGCTATGTTCAATAACTGTTACTCTACTCTCTAGGATAAATCAACTACTAGTAACCTCCAGTAACTATTATCTCTCTGCAATTGTCCATAGCTATTTGGTATATCAATTATCTTTACTCTTGGTCTGTAGATCTCCATAAGCCTTATTGCTTAGCTTTGGCTTGAATATTAATAGGTCCTTTAATGGATCTACTAAAAAATTATGGTGCAAACAATAATTAAATAAGCTTCCTTTAAATTAATATTACTCTATGGTGTCCCCTTTTTACTTCTCATAATTATGAGTGTAAAGAGAGCAAAGTGAAGAGTCACTTTCATGCTTTTGAGACATATATACTATTTAAATATTTCATTTTTTCTATTTAAAGTTAATTTTTTTTGTAGCACTTATTCCTTTTTTTTTTAAATATTAATTCATTCCATTTCATGTTTACTTGCTTAAGTAACGAGTATAGGTTACTCATTGGTACACGATACCCGAACGGGTATAGATATGGGCAATGATGGAGCTAGGGAGGGGCAAAGGGTGGTGATGACCCCCTAACATCTAAAATACAAAATTTCTTAGATGTAAAATTATAAAAATTTTGGTATATATTATATTTGGCCTCTTATTTTAAGTGAAAAATTTTCTTTAAATATATATAATGGCTTAATTATATATATTACCTTGATATAAATTATGGTCTAAAAAATTTGTTCCCTCATAAAAAATAAAATAAAAAATAAAAAGTTTCCAACTCCATCACTGGGCATGGCATAATTTTTGATACCCGAACAGGTATAGGTAGGGCATAGGTATGCATTTTTCCCAATGAATATGAGTATGAGTATGGTGCTCCCTACCAAAATCCTACCCATTGTCATCTATATCAGGTCAGTACCTAACTTTATTTTTGCCTAAAATCTCATTCCGGTGATTAGACTGTCACCTTTTTCCTAGTTTTTTTTTTTTTTTTAAATTAGGTGGCCACTCCCTTTCTTTTTTTTTTTTTTTTTTTATCCCGATCCCTAAGTCTTTCTTCCAATAATCTGTTGGAAACAATACAAAAATCACATCTACCTAGGCTAGAAATATGATGCAACACCTGCTAATTTATTTATTTCTACTTATTTTTTTTACAATTAGATAGTGACAATTTACAAAATTTGATCCGAGTTGACCCAAATTGGGCCACCTATTTGACAATTAGACTTGGCTTAAATCGGTTTAAGCAAGGTCATATCAATTGAATTCAATAAAATAAAAAATGACAAATAAAAAACTGATTTATCAAATTGTAATAAAAAAATAAATAAACAATGTGAATTTGACCCAACTCAGTCTAAAACACAAAGTCAAAACGAATTAATCCTTATATAGCATTGTAAGTTCTTGGGATCACTACAATGAGAGGAAGATAGAGAATAATTACAAGACATCAACCAGGAAGTATTTTCAATTATAAATCAACAAAGACATGAACCATTAATAAACAAATGAACAAATGTTCAGTTGCACAAGAATTGTAAATCAATATTTCCAATCAAAACAAATGTGTTATTTGCAAAAGAATCAACTGAGTCTCAGACAATCCTTGTTCCGATGCAACTTGGACATTTTTTTTTTTGTCTTACCTGTGAGAGCATTTTCGCGGTTCTGTTATATAAAGTTGAGCAGCTTCCTTTCACTTTGGCCTTGAAAACTAGCCGTTGCAATTATGCTGCCTATGCAAAGCACTTCAAAGAAGGAACGCAAATATGGCTTGGAAAATGGATTTTGGTCCTTGCCCATTCTTGGAAGCATTGGAACCATCTTTACTTGCAGTTAAAAAGGCTTGAAAATGATCTCCCTGTCTCCCCTGATAAATCAGTGAATAAATTTTGATTTTACTTTATAAATCAAACTAAACTAGATCATATTACAAATCAACTATGCTCTGTTGTGTTGCTTGGTGAACCAATTCATTGTAACATTGGCAATTGCCATTGTTAGTCAGTAGAATATTATTAATCACCAATACATAAGCACCTCGTGTATAATTAAGGGTCTATAGTTATACGGGTAGGATTTTACCTTAGCAGCATCCTTGAGTGGCCCCCAACATTCTAGACAATTGTACTTGGGTGAGCTAGAATGGAAATATACCCAAACCAAAGCATCTGCTAGCTCAGGATTCTCTCTGAAAAGTACTGAATCTCCATGTAACACAGCTTCAAGAACCTGTCACTCTAGCCAGGATTATCAATGGAGCCAATCACAATTATCCATGTACATAATGAATGTCATGACCATTAATAAGGATGAACAAAACAATCATGTGTGTAACAACTATAGGATGTGTCCTAATTACTGCGGAGACCCTCTTGCAAGGAATTCATACATCAAGATTACATTGTAAAGAAAACACTTACCAAAGGCATTTCCTTGGAGAATATATGGTATCTTAACTCAGCAGCAAGGTCTAGTACGAGATTGGGACCGCTCACATAACAATGGATATGCAGACCCAATTGTCCCTCTAGTTTTTTCCATTCAGCAACCACATCATCCTTGCTATACCACCCTCTTAACTGCCACAACATCCAATATAATTTTTGGATATCCATATGCAGAGTATCAATCATTATCCATTATACAAATTTGTGTTAAATACATAAATTCAGCAAAGCCAAAAATAAAAAAATGTAAATATATAGGAATGCATACCTGATCAAGGTTGATAACATTGGAGACGGTTAAGGTTAAGTTTGCCGTGAAGTCACAGTGAGATAGTATGTAAGTTCTAGGGATAATTCCCGAATATTCGTTCGTCTGTTCTCCCATTAAAACAACTTTCAGCTTTGATGCTTGGAATCTTGCTGGAGGAACCAAATGCCTAACAGCCTAGTGACACCCAAATAGGCAATTTGTCAATTTAACTTGCTTCAAAAGACTTTCCTTAGTCTTTGGTTTGGAAATTGAAACACTAAATGACTAGAAATGAATTAAAACAGTTTAGATATATGTTAATCTTTGCTTCAGAAAATCTCATTGAGAGTGAACCTAATTTAGCATTAAAGAAAATTACGATGTCAAAACCGAATGGTGAAAGAATTATTTTTTGATTTGCCCCTGAGGGAACAAAACAAAAGAATGAAATGTTTAGGATGCTAAATCTATTTTAGAATAAAGCAGTTTTCACTTTCATTTCAGCTCTTCCTATAAACACACAGTGACAGAGTCCCAAAAACGGGAGGTGATCATGGATGGGCTTTGGCTCAAACTGAACACCGTAAAGTAGCTTGGCCAGTTGGTTAGGGTCATGCCAAGCCTAATTGAGTTCAAGTTTGGCAATTATATATGGAGACAAAGGATTTAAAATTAAATACTTCCCTCTAAAGATGAAATCTAATTGAAAGGTGACAATTTTCAGAAAAGCAAACCAAAAGGAGCTGGTTGTTCTTTCAAATGAGGGTGGGTCAGCCATTTAAACAAACTACATGTCGCTTCAGTGCAGACTTTGAAATTTGATTTATCAATCACAATCGTTGATATTTGACAGCCTTCATTAGAATTTCACAGAAAAAATCGATAACTAATATGAATATAGAGACTTGACATGAACAATTCAATAAACTACAGGTACTCATCATCCAACGATAGACTGGTGAAACATAACTGCCATTATCTAAAAAGAAATCCAGAATCCCAAAATTGTCTATAACCCTCTAAGTATATGCAATTAACTCATAATAAGACAATGCAACTAGATTAATTACACATACAATACAAGAACAGAGAAAAAAAAAAAAGAGGAAACCTGAGAGACAAGAGTCTTGAATGAAGCTTTAGTGTTGGTAATGCAAGAAAGAACAAAAGGTTTGAATCTTTTGGAAGAAAGGGTATTGTAATTGATGGGGAAATCTCTGTTTGTTGATGGTGAAAAAGGATGATAGTAAGCACAATAACCGGCCATGGAACAAGCATAACAAGTTGTTCATCATCTTTCACTTCTGATCACCATCACCCATTTTTTGTCTCTCTTTCTCTCCCCAAATCTTTGAAAGAGAGTGATGGATGTGTGGAGAATTGAGGTGCATAGCTCAATTCTTGTGGACTTGGATTCACATAAACCCCACACACCATCACAACTTCAAAATTCTTTGTCCTCCCATTCGGTCCACATATTTCAGCTTCTTCTCTTTTTATTTTTTTTATTTTTTTTATTTTTTATTTTATTTTTTATCTTTGTTTTCTGAATGGTCAAAAAAAAAATAAAAATAGGTGATTGGCTAAGGAATTGCACGTTCTGACACATCAGCATTATTTACTTGATTTTGATAAGTTGTGGATAACTGCCATGCGGCGTCGTTGGGCTACTCCTAATTAGATCTATTCGTGCGCCAATTTAATCTTGGGACTTAGGCGGGTTCAAGCCAGATTTAATCTACTAGACTTTTTAAAGTTTAAACTTGAGTTCTACCTTGCATGATATTGATTATTTCGATAAAGTACAATCTGCATTTAAAATTATATAATATTTTATATATAAATTTTTTGAATAGGCCGAACTTATTAAATGGCTCTCAAAGATATGATATTTTTAAATTCATCCAAAAAATGAATGAGCCTAAGAAAATAATTTTATGTCCAAGTATGCATTTTTTAGAGTGGGCTTGAACGGGCCGGCAGTACAAAGCTATTAACAGGTCTACTCCTAGTTGCTCATCATAATCATTGTAATGTGCCCTTATTGGAGCCTCAAGGTAGAGTAACTTTATACTTATGGATTTTTACACAAATGACCTAAAAACCAAAAAAAAAAAAAAAATTACTTTTTACTGTCTTTTTTTTTTTTTTTTTTTTTTTGAAAAAATAGCTTGTAACCTTGAAAAAGTTATTTATAGTTTTTAATTCATGCACTTCATCCACACCTCATATTTTTTCTTCAAATGTTTATTCAAAATAGATTTTATTTATAGCAATGCCTATCCGAATAACTATTAAATTAGAATTACCAATTTTTTTTATATGATTTATTCATATTTCTATAAATTTAATTGAAAATTCATTATTTGATAAATAATTATTTATTTTATAAAATTTTAAAATTAATTTTTAATAGAATTAATTAATATCATAAGAAATTGATTTTTAAAATTTTAAGCGGTATTTATGTGTTTATATTATTTTTTATTTTAATTTCTTTTTATTTATTGTATTTTTAATTGATAGTTTCAATTATAATTATATATTTTTTCTCCATTAAACAATTTTATTAGTCTATTCTAAAACAAAAAAAAAAAAAAAAAAAAAAAAAGGAATTCTCGTTGTTGATTGGATTGATACAAAAAGTATATAATGGTATCCCTGTCACAAAATTTGTGATTCTGCTACATATCTCATAAATTTGTACATTTAATTTTCTTAATTTTTCAAATTAGCTAGATTTTATTTTTTTAAACAAAAAGTATATCATATCAATTTTAGAATTTAAAAAATAATATAAAATTAGAAACATTAATCTCTTATTAAAAAAAAAAAGAATAAATCACAGCAAACAGTACATGTTATCATAAAATTTAGTTTTCTTTTAATGCAATAGCAAATAGTATACATTACCAAAAAATTTAGTGTTTTTTTAATATATAATTCACATCCAAAACAAATTCAGTATACCTCTAAAATGTAATTAATATTTACTACTATTTATATAAGTCGTGGATTTCAAACAAAATAAAAAGTTTCAGGAATCAATATACGTTAAACAAAAAAGTATATTTTTAGCAATTAATCAATATTTAATACTATTTAATATTTAATTTATGAAATATATTAAATAAAATTCAGTATACTTCCACAATAAAATTAATATTTATTACTGTTTATGCAAGTTATGAATTTTGAACCAGATAAAAAATCACAACAAACAGTATAAAGTATAATTTTAGCAAATAATTAGTACGTAATATTACTTAATATTTAAATTTATTTTTCAAAAAAATTAAAAAATAAATGTTAAAATGAGATAATTTTTGAAAAGGAAAATTATATAATATTACTGGATTAACTAAAAACTATTACAAATTCTATTAATGATCAATTACAAAATAAACCTAAATGGTTAAAAATAAAAAATAAAAAAAATGTTAAAAAGTCTAGAAGGTATAAATACGTAAATCCCTCTTAAATTCATTCAAAATTAAAATTGAAATAAAACTGTTTTATTTGGTCCAGATTTTTTATACACATTATTTGAAATTTTTAGAAATTTTTATATTGTTTAAAATTATTAAAAAATGTAACAAAATTTATAGGGTTATTAACATGGTGTGTGCACCATAAATTTTTGTTAGCGTAACATAAATTAGCCCAACCCATTTCACAAATTCCAACCCGTAATTTATTAAATAAATTAATTTAGTAAATAAATTAATCTATTTAAGGTAGTGGGGACCAATGTGGAGACATGGAAAGCAACTGCGAAGTTGTAAACTCTCATTTTAGCACATCCAAAATTAATCATGAACTCACTAGAGCTTATCGGAATATACCATGATCTTACATTTTTCTAATTCTGATTAGATTTTTTATACTAGACAATATTTTTCTTAAAACTAACAGAATTTTCTCTTAAACTGATTGCTCAATTATTTTAAAATTAATTTTGAACCTATTGACACTAACTGATAAATTTTCCAAACTTCAAAACTCTAAAAAACTGACCCCAAAAATCAAAAATTAACCACAAAATCTCAAAATGCTAATCGAGGGATGTGCTACATTGCAGCCGCAGGATAGCCCTACAGTGCCGCACCAGTGTCTGCGTGGCACCTTAGGTAAGGGCTACAGCATCGCACAGTGACCGTTGCAGCGTTGCATCAATAGTTGCACAGCAGTCCCCCCTTCCCTTCCAAAATTTCGATTGTGCCCTCCAATCAGATTTTTTTAGTATTTTTAGCCCTACCTTCTTGTCTTTTCACTTTTTCTTTTCCTAAACTACTTCTCACCCCAGTTGTATATAAATAGGTCTTCTATTTCTCATTTCAATTCACACCTTGAGCATTTGTTGATAACTATCCATTTGTTCATTTCTTCTTCTCCCTCTAGTCAATCTCTTTAAATTAATTAATTAATTACTCCATCTTAACCTAAGTTAATTAATCTTTTTAATTAATTAATTAATCACTTTTTTCAAATTAATCTTTTTTTTAAATTAATTCACCCTTCATCCTAATTAATTAATTCATCATTTTAATTAATTAATTCATCCATCAATTTTATCACATTAATTAATTAATCATTTTAATTAATCAATCAATCCCTTAATCAACAAAGTATTCAGTCCTGATTGTAAGGCCTCGCCTAAGCACTGGCCCGGTCCTCTAGAGGAAACTGAGATGCTCATTTGGGTTTAGACCCACGATGAAACTCTCAAGCTCAAATTGGTTGATATTGAAAATGATTTTTGGGAGTCGCCATCCTAATTTATTTTTAAATGGAAAAATTAAGGAAAAACCTACTTGACTCTAATTCATTAATTTTTAATTAATTTGCCCATGGATTAAATCACTAGTCTCAAATCAGGTTGAGTTCGGAGATTAGGTTTTTAGTTTTAAATAATCAAAATTTGGCTATTAAACTTAATTTGACTTGAAATTTGGATTTTATGAATGGCATTTATAAAATGATATTAAAAAAAAAGCCTAAATATGACATAACATGAGTTAATGGTGAAAATAAAACATTCACAAATTAATTAAAAAAAAGGAAAAAAAGATTGATAGAGATTTGGATTTGAGGTTTGGATTTAGATTCCAAACGTGTTTACGTACTCCATTGAATGGGAATCAAAATCTACGTAGTTCATTCCACGATTAAGTGGAGTAGTTTAAGAGTTGATTGGATTAATTGATTGATTTGATTTGGGTTTGAGAGGAAAAGGCTGATACCTTGACTTTTGGTGTGCGGAGGGTTTTATTGGACCAAAATTTCATTTTATCGGGACCGAGTGATTGGATTGATTGGGAGATTAATTAATTAAAATGATTAATTAACTAATTAATATGATGAAAATAGTGGATGGATTAATTAATTAATTAATATGATGAAAATGGTGGATGGATTAATTAATTAAAAAGATTAATTAATTAATTTGGATAAAAGGTGGATTGAGAAAAAGGATTAATTTGGTTTTGGAAAAAAGTGATTAATTAATTAATTAATTAAAAGATTAATTAATTAATTGAGTGATTAATTTTAATTAAAAAAAGTTTTAGTTAATTAAAAAGATTAATTAACTTGGTTAGGGTGAGGTAATTAATTAATTAAAAAGATTAATTAATTAATTAGAAAGTGATTGGAGGAAGAAGTAGAAGAAAAGTTGATACATAACTATCTATATCAACTTTGGAGGTGTGTTGGAATGAAAGATAGAGAGGGATATTTATAGGAAAAGTGAGTAAGGGTAGTTTAGAAAGTGAAAAAGTGAAAAGACCAAAAGAATATAGCTAGAAAAAAGCTGCAAAATCATACTGTGAAGTATTTTAGGGACTATAGGCTGAAAGTAGGGCCTGCACCACCAGAGGCCCCAGTGGCGCCGCCAACCAGTTGACTGGAGCCGGCGCCACCGGCGCCTCGGTGGCCGCGCTGGCTGAATTTTTACTTTTTCACTTGGGCATATTTGTTGAACTTTTGGATCAGTTTTCAAAAGTTACAAAGATTAGAAAATTAATCGGTCAGTGTCGATAAGTTCGAAATTAATTTTAGAATATTTGAACAGTCAGTTAGGAAGAAAATCTTGTCAGTTTTGAAACTGTCTACTATAGAAGGTCTAGTCAGGATAGAAAAAGTACCAGTATTTGAAAAATTAAGTATTCTCGTACTAAAGTGATTGTAAGTCCATTTTTAGTTCTGGGGCGTTGCCCCTTGCACCCCTGTCCGCTAACTGGCTAGCGGGATCGCCACGCTGGCTCTACATAGCGCACTAAACTTAACAGGTATCAAGCTGCAACTGAATAATAAGGTGTAAAATTAAGGGGTCACAGCTATCCCCTTATTAGAATTGGCTTTGAACAACAGGTGATTTTGATAATAGTGAACATTGGGAAGATATGCCATATTAAACTATGGGCTCGAGTGTTCTTGTCAGGTCCTTTGGGAGGAAACCCTTTAGAATAAATGAGGTTTTATCAATGGCTATCGGTTTGGCCTTGATATTGGATGCGAGAATGGTTTTGGTGAATTTCAATTAAGGCTATCTGTTTGGCCCTAGTGTTAGAGGACAAAGAAGGTTTGATAAATTTCAATCAAGACTATCTGTCCAGCCTTAATATTAGAGATAAGAAAGGTTTGGTGAATTTCAATCAAGGCTATCTTTCTAACCTTAATGTTGGAGATAAAGAAGGTTTGGTGAATTTCAATCAATGTTATCTGTCTGGCTTTAATGTTAGAAATAAAGATGATTTGGGTAAATTTTAATCAAGGCTATCTGTTTAGCCTTAATATTAGAGATAAAGATAATTTGGGGTAAATATCAATTAAGGCTATATGTTTGGCTTTAATACTAGAGGTAAAGATGATTTAGGTAAATCTTAATCAAGGCTATCTATTTAGCCTTAATGCTAGAGGAAAAGATGATTTTGGACAAGATAATTTAGTGAAAAGAGAGCCTCGATCTATGGTGAGTCGACTCATGAGATTCTGAGGAAGAGCCTTGGCTTATGGTAAGTCGGCTCGAAAGATTCTGATAAGATTTTGGTAAAGGAAGAGCCTCGGCCTATAGCAAGTCAGCTCAAGAGATTCTAAAAAGATCTCAGCAAGAGGAGAGCCTTGGCCTATGGTGAGTTGGCTAGACAAATTCTGAAAATATTTTGATAAAGGGAAGAGCCTAGGCCTATAACGAGTCAGCTCAAGAGATTCTGACAAGATTTTAGTTGTGCCAAAGAAACTTGGGCTTTTGAATGTGAGGGGTTGGGCCTTTCGGAAGGCTCAAAGAAACTTTTTCGGAAGTAAAGGGACTATGGAAGTCACGCTTCATTGACTAGATATAGAAAGGTATCATTTAGTTTCAAAGAGGCATTGGTCAGCTTTAAAAGGTATTGGTTAGCTTTGAGGAAGTACTGGTCAGCTTTATAAAAGGCTAGTGAGGCTATTAGCTTGGCTTATGCATAATGATGTATGATTGCAGATTATTGCATAGGTGCTGATACACAGATGATGCATGTAAGTTTCAAAATTCATAGACCTTTTGCCTTACTTTTATGCCATGCATGATTTGTGGTGATGCCTGTAATGAATGGTTACATGGATGCATGAGGGTGGATTTGCGCAATTACTTTGTGAATGCAATTTTTTATATGACCTTTGTCTCCTGTAGAGACACGCATTTATGGACTGAGGAACTCGACAAGGTTGAGGAACTCAACTTGGGTTGGTATGAGATGGTGGCTATGGTGGTATTACGAGGAGTTTGAGGGGTTGCTTCAGATTTTGGAATCTTATGGCCCGTGATTTCTATTTTGGTGCTATTGAGAAGGAGCTATGCTTATTCCAGGGAGATAGGAAATATGGCTAGGATACGACTCAAAGTCAACTCTAGTGGTACTAGAGTTCAAAGTCCAACATTTTTTTGAATTTTTAAGGAGTTTTTAACTTGCCTCAGGATGTTACAAGCCAGATGATGATTGGTGATGGTCAAGTAAATTTGACCGCTGTGATTGAGAAGTTCTATGATTCTGGTGACCAAGGAGATATGAGGGCCTTGATTGTTTGCTTGAGTGTCAGATATGGGTCTTTTTGCGATGCTAAAGTGGCAAATGGAGCAGAGGTATTTTGTGGTTAGAGCTGTGCTGGCAGATACACTGATGAGTCTTGATTGCTTTGTTAAGGATTTAGAGATATGGACTATCTTGCCAATTATTCTAAAGTGAGAAAAATTTGTCTATTCTTATCTTTTCTGTTGGGGGTGCTTTGTGAGTGTCTATTTTACGTTTTGGGTAATTTTGCAAGTGTGGTTGATGGATCATTTTCTGGTGGTGGCCCCTGATTTTCAATATGCACATGTTTTATTGAAACTCGGTCTGAGATCGAATAGGACGGTTGCTTGCAGTTTGCCTTTAGAGGACACATTTTTAGTATTGCCAATAGTAAAAGATTAGATCTCTCCTAATTGGAGACCATAGGTATCGAGTGGTTTTGCCTGTTGGGCTTGGTTTTAATAACTTTCCACTAAGGGATGAGGGTCTTAAGGCAAATAAGGTAGACTCAAGATGTGCCCCTAGTTTTTTTCTTCTTAGAGTCTATGTAGATCACAGCTCCCATTGCTAGAGCTATCAGGTGATAGTGAGCTGAGGAGTTATCATGGTGTTTATTTTGGGATTTCACTTAGGACAACAGAGTGGTATGCTAGGTAGTTGATAAAAGTGGTTTGGCCAATTGAGAATGAGTACCAGGCTGCCTTGCTAAGAGGAATAGAGGATGAAGCAGCTAAGGAAGGAGAGACCGTATGATGAGCCACTAGTAGTAGGAAGAGGACTGCAACTCAAACAAAGGGGGTGACTCATTCTTTGAAAGAGACTCGGGGATTTATTGGAAGTGCGACACCATAGGTTGTAGTAGTGACTCAAAAAAAGAGATTGTGATAGACTTTGACTCTGAGGAGGATACGAGATATTTGCATCTCAGGAGGTAGAGGAGGATTGGCTAGACCATGACTTCAGACATGACCTCTCTTCTTTTTTTTGAAATAATTATAGGTTGACAGGACTACAAAAAATAGGATAAGCTATAGACAACATTGAAAGGGCTATCCTTTATGATGGGTTTGTATTTTACAAGATTTGATCATCATTAAATGAGGCATCTTTTATTTTTGCTCTAATTTCTGCCTAAGCTGCCCTTACGGGTTTTCAACTTAGCGAGCATTCTTCTTTTTCTTTTTTTTTCTTTTTCTTTTTTTTTCTTTTGTTTTTTTTAGGCAAAAAAATTAGGTGAATGATGTATTAGGCACAGAAAAAATGAGAATGTGAGATAAACAAAATATTTTATATTATGATTTGGACCGCACCCAAGATGGACTGCCTACGTATCCCTTTTAATCATTTTTTGTTAGTCATTTCTTTTAGGAAGAATCAGATCCACGTAGTTCTAATTATATATGCATGAGAAACAAAAATGAAATGTAGATTTCATCTTCAGATGATGTATCTTTTTAGCTGATATGATTGCCAAGATGGGAGAATTCACTTCTGTCCATGTCCGTGAAGATAGTGCCTCTGTTAGATAGGATTTTCCTTTATTATCTTCATTCTCCACAGTTTCCACTCGACAGGCTTCTTGTAGGTCAAGATCTTATAAACTGTGATGCTTGGAGCATCCTTATCATGTCTTCATCTTGTACAAAACAGCTCATGAGCTTCTACTATGCGAATGCAATGTATCTAATTTTTTATTATTTTTCTTTGTGCCATAATTAATTAATCCTTATTATTTTTCATTTTTTTTTATTTTTCATTTTTTTTGTTCTCTCTCTCTCTCTCTCTCTCTCTCTTTTAATATGTCCCATTTAAAGATGAAACAGGAAAAAAATTCAAAGTAAATAGAAAGTTCAAACTTTTTATTACTGATAAAAGTCCCATCATGAGTACATTAAAGGATAAGCCTTGAAGGCAAAATACAGACTCCTAAGAGTAAGACCTAACAAACTTAAAATCAAAGAAAGATTTAATAGAAACAAACTCAAAATACTCTGACGCAAACTCTGACTCAGGTGATTTAGACAAGGACTCAAATGACTCAGACATGGACTCGGAGGACTTGGATAAGCGCACAGCAGGGCGAAATTCTTCTCAAAGTACCAATTATTAGGTGAAGCTTAAGATGTTCAGGTGAGCTTGGTGGTTTAGAAAAGGATAGGTGGTGGTGCTAGATTTTGAGTTTGGGAGCAATGATATCTCCACTGTCAATGAGGTCTTGAATTTTATACTTTAAAGCCTTGCATGCATCAGTTTTATGCCCTGACCCATATGATAATCATAATGCTCATTAGCATTGTAACCCTTGGGCAAAGGGTTTGGAGGAGGTCATGGTTCTAAGGACTTAACCAGATTGGCCTATAAGGCTTTCTTGTAAACGATGTTAAGGGGCATACCCAGCTCAGAGATAGTTCTCCTTATTTCTAACTTCATCAGCTGGTGACAGGACACAACATTTACCTCTCCCTTTCTTTGGGTGGTGTTGGTGGTGTTCTTGTGATACCTAAAGGATTCATCCTTGATTCGTCCTGATTGAATTAAATCCTCGATTTTTATGGCAGTGGCAATGAGAGCTTTGAAGTTAGGGAGGTACTGTGTTTGCAAATGCATCTAGTATTGGGGGAGGATGTTCTTGACAATGATGTCAATTTGCTCTACTTCAGATGGATGGTTCACCATTTGAGCTACTTTTTTCCTCCACCTTATAAGGAACACGATGAAGGATTCTCTTGGCTCTTTTTTGGTGGTTTCCAAATCTCAATAGATGACATCTATCTCAATATTATAGTGGTATTGCTTGACAAAAGTATTACAGATATCATCCCAAGTTTTCTTGTGATTCTGGTCGAGATCTAGTAACCATTTAATAGCAACTCCAGTTAAGAACTATTGGAATAACTGAGAAAGGAGCTTGTCGTTCACACTGAAAGGTCTTATGGCACTCACATACATTTTGAGATGAGTTTTGGGACATGTGGTGCCATTAAACTTGTCCATGACCGGCATTTTAAATTTTGGTGGAACTTGTGCATTTGGAAAGAGAGCTAAGGAGTTAACATTTATTATGTCTTCATGCTTTTTAACATTTTTGAGTGTTCTCTCCGTGACCTCAATTTTCTTTATCAATTTCTTAGTTTTAGGAAAGTTAAAGAAATCTCCACTTTAAAAAGGATTCGTCGTGGGAGAGGGAGTGGTTGTGTTTAAGTCCATGATAGGAGAGGTTAGAGTTTCAGGTGTTTTCCCTTTATTTGTGAGATCGATAATGGGAGGAGTAAAAGTAGGAGCATGGTTAATCCCAACTTAGGCAGATGCAGGCTCAACATGAGCAGGAGGGGGAGTGACAGTGGCATTGGTCATTTTCTTGACCTCATTAATGATCGACTTGCATTAGGAGTTGAGAGCATCAGTAAAGGTGGCAGACTGGACATTGAGAGGGTTGGTGAAAGTTTCAGCTTGGGTCTGAAGAGTGGTGGTGAGTATAGCTTGAAAAGTTTCCTCATGTTTCTTGAGGAAATTAGTGAAAAAGGTGCTCATTGCCTCTTGGTCAAAGTTAAAAGTGTTGGCCATTGGTACCTTGAAACAGACAGAAAAATGGGTAAGAATACAAAATTATGAAAGAAAAAGGCATAAATGTGAAGGTGTGTCAGGAAAAGGATTCCCTCCACATGGTTGGTCACTGGGTTTATATGTTGACGAGGTGAGTGTGTGAGATATTTTGGGATAACGGACCACCAGTTTAGGTCTTTAAGGTGTTTGAGAGTTTACCTTGTTGAGCTTTTCATGTTATGTATGCATGATCATGACGTGATGCATGTCGAAAAAGGTTTCATGAACATGCAAGAGTATCGATTATTATGGTACATGGAACCTAAGGTCAACGCCAGGGCGACTACATGCATAAGGGTGAAGGGTGGTTTGATTTAAGGGTCCCCGTCCCACTAGAGCATCGATATACCTAATCATATGTGAGGCAAACAGCCTCCCGTGGGTCTAACAATACTAATTGCTCGTTACACCACTGAAATGATCGGGGATCCGTCGCAAGGTGGAATGCTTTTGCTATCTCCCAACATACTCAAAGAGAGTTGTCGAACCAATGTTACTCATCATCCAAAAGTTTTTCTAAAGCTAAAGTTTAGGCAAGGAGCCTCTATTGTGCAAAGTGATGCTGAAAGTCAAATTATACTTAATGAGCTAAATAGAGATTATTTTGGAAAAATTTTTCCTTAATCAAATAGTGATCCTCTTATTTTCCTTTTTTTAAAAAAGGTAGCAATAAGCCCCCAGTGGAGTCGCCAGCTGTGAGGCCTCGTCTGAGCACCGACCCGGTTCGCTAGAGGGAATTAGGATACTCATTCAGGTTTAGACTCATGATGGAACCCTCAGGTTTGGATTGGATGATTTTGAAAATGATTTTTGGGAGTCGCCACCCTAATTTATTTTTAAATGGTAAAATTAAGGAAAAACCCAATTGACTCCAATTCATTAATTTTTAATTAATTTGCTCATGGATAAAATCACTATCCTCGAACCAGATTGAGCTCGAGGACTAGGTTTTTTTATTTTAAATAATCAAAATTTGGCTCTTAAGTTTAATTTGACTTGAAAATTAGATTTTATGAATGACAATTATGAGATGATATTAAAGAAAATGTATGAATATGGCATAACATGAATGCATGGTGAAAATAAAACATTCATAAATTAATTAAAAAAAAAGGGAAAAGAGATTGATAGAGATTTGGATTTAAGGTTTGGATTTAGATTCCAAACATGCCTACGTAACTCATTGAATGGAGGATCAAAATCCACGTAGTTTGTTCCACGATTAAGTGGAGGGGTTTAAGGATTAATTGGATTGATTGGAAGATTAATTAACTAATTAAAATGATTAATTAACTAATTAATATGATAAAAATGGTGGATGGATTAATTAATTAATTTGGATGAAAGGTGAGTTAAGAAAATGGTTAATTTTGGAGGATTAATTAATTAATTAATATGATGAAAAGGGTGGATGGATTAATTAATTAAAAAGATTAATTAATTAATTTGGATAAAAGGTGGATTGAGAAAAAGGATTAATTTGGTTTTGAAAAAAAGTGATTAATTAATTAATTAAAAAGATTAATTAACTTAGTTAGGGTGAGGTAATTAATTAATTAAAAAGATTAATTAATTAATTAGAGAGTGATTGGAGGGAGAAGTAGAAGAAAAGTTGATAGATAACTATTTATATCAACTTTAGAGGTGTGTTGGAATGAAAGATGGAGGGGGATATTTATAAGAAAAGTGAGTGAGGGTAGTTTGGAAAGTGGAAAAGTGAAAAGACTAAAATGGTAGAGTTAGAAAAAAGCTGAAAAATCATATTGGAAAATATTTTAGAGACTGCAGGAAGGAAATGGGGCCCGCGCCACCGGAGGCCCCGCCAGTGTTGTTTGCCAGTTTGGTGGCGAGCCACATAGAGTGGCGACGACGCCACCTAGACTAGAGTCGGTGCCACTGGCACCTTGGTGGGCGTGCTGGCTGGATTTTTACTTATTGACCTAAGTTATTTCAAAACTTAGTCAATCTCTATTTTGATCTTGTCAATCAAATTGAAAGTTATCTAATATTTATTCAAGTGTTTGTTTTGCAGAATATATCATATTTATTGATTGAAATTGAAAGGAAATCAAAATCTCCCAAAGTTATATAAGTTGACTTCTGAGTTGTGCTCAAGATAGCAAAGTTGCGACCGCGATCACTAAATTGCGACCACGACCATGATTTCACGACCAAGACAACCAGAAGGCAAATTGTTCATTTTTCAGCTTCGAGACTCAGAGAGAATCGTGACCTCAATCACAATCAAGACTAAGGGCGCGATACTTGATTCACAACCGTGAAATTCATACAGCATTTAGAGCTTCCAACAGATAGTTGAAGAAAAAACGAGAAGATGACATGTGCGATCTAGCCGTTGTGAATTATGAAGATTGCGATCGCAAAATACAAGTCGCGACTGCGAAAATGGAGTTGCGACCACGAAAAAGGCTTAGCGATCGTGACCCAGCTCTGACAGTGCATTTAATACAAGATATTGTGGCTGTTGTGAGAATCCTTCTTGGTATCTCTTTGTAATGGGAATTTAGAGGGAAGAAGCTATAAATACCCCTCTCCAAAGACCCTCATTATGTATCCAATAACTTTCATTTAAGCCAAACTCTTGCAATTTTAATTCTCAAAGTCTTACCTCTTAATTGTTATCATTTGGTTGTTGTAAGAGCATTAATAGCTCAAAAGGTTGAGTGTTAGCCTTGAAACACATATTGTTGGGTTGAGAGTGAGTCATTAGAAAACACTTGTATAGGTTTAAGTGTGAGCCTAAGGGAAACACTTGTAAGGGTTGTGTGTGAGCCATTAAAAACGTATTGTAAGTTTGGAGTGAGCTTGAAACTCCTTGTAAGTATCATCTAGTAGTAGAATACCCAATTAAGATTAGGGAGTAGATGTAGGGTTCGTTAATACCTGAACTACTATAAAATTGATTATGTTCATTCTCCTTCCCTATCTCCTATCCATTTTTCAATTTCCTACTAATTCAATCCCCCTTCTTGGTGCATAAGGGCAAACATTACTTTTTCGCTCAACCAGGTTTTGTGAACTTCCGGATCAGTTTTTGGGAGTTACAGAGGTCAGAAAATTAATCGGTCAATGTCGATAGGTTCGAAATTAATTTTAGAATATTTGAGTAGTCAGTTAGGAAGAAAATTCGGTTAGTTTTGAAAAAATACTATCTGATATAAAAAGTCCAGTCAGGGTAGGAAAAGTACCAGTATTTGAAAAATTAAGTATTCTCATACCAAAGTGATTGCAAGTCCATTTTTAGTTTCGGAGATGCTGCTCCCTGCATCCCTACAAGGGGCGCTGCCTCCTTAACCCCTGCCAGCTAACTGGTTAGCTGGACTACCGTGTTGGCTTTGCGTAACGCACTAAACTTAGTAGGTGTCAAGTTACGGCTGAATGATGAGGTGTAAAATTAAATATTCACACCGATATGGAACTTCAATCTAGTAAAACACTTTGTCTATCTCATCCACCAAAAACAAAGGTATTTTCATCCAACTCCTAAACCAAAATTAATCCAACTGATATGTAAACTCCTCTATTTAATCGTGGAATAAACTACGTGAGTTTTGATCCATATTCAATAGGATACATAGGCACGTTTGGTATTTAAATCCAAATCCTAAATCCAATTTCAAACTAATTTCGTTTTTCACTTATTTTCAATTTTAATTATCTACTTTCATGCTCTTATAAGGGAATTTGTGGTCTTCCTAGTACCCATAAGGGCTAGATAAAACATTCCATTTTTAATTAATATATTTAGTTAATTATTTTGGAACTAAGGAGCAATCATGTGGTTCCCCCAGCATTCATAAGGACTAGAAGGAATAATATCCTTAATTTATGGATGATTTACTTAAATGCTCTTTTCTCAGCACTCATATTTATACCATGCACTCATATTATGACATGTGCATGCTTTTTTATAATTATTATTTAATACTTGTCATTCATGAAATCATTTTTTCCAAGTTAAATTAAATTTAAGAGCCAAATCGTGATTATTTAAAATAAAAAACATAGTCCCTGAATCCAACTTGGTTTGAAGACTAGTGATTTATCCTTGGGTAAATTAATTAACTAAAATTAATGAATTGAAGTCATAAATGAGTTTTTTTTTTTTTCATCTTAAATTAGGGTGGTGACTTTCAGAATCACTTTCTAAAATCAATTTTTTGAACGATAACCATTCAAATTGTGAGCACTGAAACTCGTTCCATAACCTCCTTAAGAATCACTCGCCTTTCCTTAAGGAGTTCTCGAATGAGGGAGGGGTATTCAGACGAGATCTTACAAAAGTGGAGAGCAATTTGGCAATTTTTACATTTTACCATACTCCTTTATAATTATTTGCGTTCATCTATTTAATTACTTAATGTTAATCAATTTATCACTAATCATTCATCAATCAAGTGCATATATATAGCATACACATTAAAGCTTTGTGCAAATTGAAAAAAAAAAAAAAAGTCTACACTTAGAACGTACAAGTAGGTTGGACTATCCCCTACTTTTAGGCATTTGATTACCTTTGTTTTCAATTCATAATTCTTCATAACTTAGATTCATAATTCTTCATACTTAGCATATCTAAGTTATGAGAGTCTAGAGCATTACAAGCTGTTTTTGATATTAAGGAAAAAGAAAAAACAATAACTATAATTTACTCTTAAATACCTATTTATAAGTATTTCCATGAAAAATACAACTTTTGATAAAGGCACAACTTTTGATAAATAACTAAAAAAATAATTACCTTTTCAAATGTCTAATAATTAGGGTTATGCGTGGCCCCAGAGATCCCATATTGACTTGAATAATTGAACCAAAAATTTTTATAATAAAAAATATTTGTTAACCATTTAACTTTCTCCAAACTGAAGCATCTCGATTTTTTTTAGTACGGTTCTAAAGATTAGTAGCTATCTGTACAGAATCATACTGAAATGTTTCAAACCAAAGAAATATATATATATATATATATATATATATATATATATATATATATATATATATATATATATATATATATATATATATATTATTAAATAAATTTTTAATAATTAATTATTTTAAAATATAATAAAAATTAAATAAAATTAAATATCAAAAAAGTAGATATGTGAACTTATAATTATATATCGATGTATATCATATAGCATAATAATAAAGTAATAATTTATATTATTTTTAAATGGAGTAATAATTTATTTTTTAAATTATAAGCTATTATCATACAACATTATTAAGGTTGAACTAAATTTTTAATTTTATATTTAGTGTTTTATATATATATGTTATTGTAAAAAAGCCAAATAAAAAAATTGGCAAAAATTTTATTCATATATATATATATATATATAATATTTAGTTTTTTATATTTTATATTTTGTTTCTTGTTATATTTATTTGCATTATAAATATGGGATAAAATTCAAACATACACTAGCAAAAATATAGCAGATCGACATTTTACCTTTTTCGAAGAGCGGATATGCTCCTGACATTATAAAAATGAGACAACGCCAACTTTTCTCTATTAAGTCTGTTATTAAAGTTGAATTCCATCTTGTTAAGGTCGATTTCAACCTCACTTTAATAAAGTTGAGTTCAACTTTAATAAAGATGAGTTGAGCCTTAATAACATTTAATATTAATAATGTATAATTTAAAAATCAAATTATTAATCTATCTTAGAATAATATAAATTATTACTTTACTATCTGAGATATAATTTGTTTAAACATTAAATATATATGATATAGCTCATTATTAAATAAATTATTCATTATTTTAAAAAATAAATTTAATATCAAAACTAATTAACTTATTAAAAAATATATATTCAAACTTATAATTATATATTAATATATATCATATAGTATAATAATAAAGTAATAATTTATATTATTTCAAAATGGATTAATAATTTGATTTCTAAATTATATTTTACAATTATTCAATGTTAATGAAGTTGAACTCAACTTCATTAAAGCTAAGCTCAAAGTTATTAAAGAAGAATTCAATAAAAAAAATTTGGCAAAAAAAATTTAATACCAATGTAAAATTTGGTTTATTTATATATATAAAATAATTAGTTTTTTTTTACGTTTTTTGTTTCATGTTTTTTATATTTATTTGCATTATAAAAATCAATAATAACAGTAAACACTAATAAGATTAAATTCAACCTTACCATGGTTGAGTTTGATCATAATAAGATAGAATTTGACTTTAATAAGGTTGAATTTAACTTTATTAAGATCAAATTCAAACTTTGGTGAGATTGAATTTGATTTTAATGAAGTGGAATTCAATTTTACTAAGGTTGAATTCAACTTATGTAAGATAAAATATCTAAAAAGTTAAAATAAACTTTAATAAAATTGAGTTGAACCTTAATAATATTGAATCATAATAATATATAATTTAAAAATCAAATTATTAATTCATTTTAAAATAATATAAATTATTACTTTATTATATGATCTATAATTTATTTAAACTTTAAATATATATCATATAGTCTATTATTAAACAAATTATTAATTATTTTAAAAAATTAAATAAAATTTAATATCAAAACTAATTAATTTATTAAAAAAGTAAATATTTAAACTTATAATTATATATCACAATATATCATATAGCATCATAATAATAAAGTAATAATTTATATTATTCCAAAATGAATTAATAATTTGATTTCTAAATTATATGATATTATTATTCAATATTATTAAGGTTGAATACAATTTCATTAAAGTTAAACTCAAAATTATTAAAGGAGAACTCAATCAAAAAGTTTGGATATATATATATATATATATATATATATATATATATATATATATATATATATATATATATATATATATATATATATATATATATATATATATATATATATGTACATAGACATATACACACACACAAACACACACACACTCACACACACACATACACACACACATACATATATATATATATATATGATATTTAGTTTCTTTTATATTTTTTTATTTCATTTCTTGTTATATTTATTCACATTATAAAAATCAATAAGAACAATGAACATTAATAAGGTTGAACTCGATCTTAATAAGATAAAATTCAACTTTGATAAGGTTAAATTCAACCTTATTAAGGTCAAATTCAACTTTAGTGAAGTTGAATTCAACCTTACTAAGATGGAATTCAATCTATATAAGGTAGAATATTCAAAAAAGTTGAGTTCAACTTTAATAAAATTGTGTTCAACATTAATAATATTGAATGATGGTAATTGTTACAAGTTAAAAGTAAGACACAAAGAAAAAAGAAACACTTTTATTGCATTAATAGCTTGTATAAAACAAAAACAGGACAAAAGCCTTTATAGGCTTTGCACCAACGGAAAGTCCACAAAAGTAGCTATCACAACCTCACTAATTCAAACATGTAGCAACAACCCTATGTACTGGGCTATAATAAAAAATCCCTTAAGACTAGGACAACATGACAACTAATTTACCAAAACAAGTGAAAAATAATTTTTGACTAATTCTACCAACAAATCCTCTCTTAAGCTGATGTTTGCTAACATTCAATTTAAAGTCTTGATTGTTTCCAGCGAGCAGACTCCAAGTGAATCTTCTAAGCTTTATGAATGACTCCTTCTTGAGGGCCTTGGTGAATATATCAGCAACCTGATCTTCACTCCTGCAGTAGATTAGATCAATTATTCCATTATTGCTAAGATCTCTCAAGAAATAAAACTTCACATCAATGTGCTTGCTTCTTCCATGCAGCACAGGATTCTTAGAGAGCTTGATTATTGAATTGTTGTCATAAAAAATTTCAATAGCTCCTGGTTACTTGAACTTCAGCTCTTCAAGAACTCTCCTTAACCAAACAGCTTGGCAAGCACAAGCTGTAGCAGCAATAAACTTAGCTTTTGTGCTTGACAAGGTGACAATGGGTTGCTTCTTGGATGACCATGAAATAGCACCTGTCCCAAACATAAAAGCATAGCCTGAAGTGCTCCTTCTATCATTTTGATAGCCTGCATAATCACTGTCAGTAAAACCTAACAAATTAGACTTTACACCCTTCCAATAAAATATCCCAAGGTCTCTTATTCTTTGCAAGTAACAAAGGATTCTTTTGGCAGCTAATAAGTACATTTTTGTAGGACTCTCAATATACCTACTAATTAAACTCACAGAATACATTATGCCTGGCCTTGTTGCAGTTAAATACATCAAACTACCCATAATTTGTTTGTAGAAGATGTTGTCAACATTTCTTCCTTCATGATCTTTGTGCAACTTCAAGCTAACTTCAACTGGAGTATTCACAGGATTACAATCCTTCATCTGAAACCTGTTCAAGATTTCTCCAACATACTTCTTTTGAGAAATAAAGATCCCATCAGCCAATTGATCTACTTCTATGCCAAGATAGTAGTGCATCATACCAAGGTCAGACATTTCAAATTCATTCATCATACAACTTTTAAATTCTTCAAACATAACATCACAATTGCCTGTAAATATAAGATCATCAACATACAAGCAGAGAATGAGCATTTTCCCTTTATCTCCAATCTTAACAAAAAGTGTATGCTTATAGGGACACTTAGAAAAACCAACTTTAAGAAAATAAGACTCAATACGACTCTACCAAGCTCGTGGAGCTTGTTTTAGTCCATAAAGAGCCTTTTTCAATCTATAAACTTTATGCTCATTTGCAATCTTCATATAACCAGGGGTTGTTTGATAAATACCTGTTCCTCTAAGTACCCATGCAAGAATGCTAATTTGACATCTAGCTGGAATATAGGCCAAGAATTTTGTGCCGCCAATGCAACCACCAGAGAGATTGTGTCATGTCTTGCTACTAGAGAAAAAACTTCTGTATAATCAACCCTATATTACTGCTTGTACCCTATGGCAACCAATCATGCTTTGTGCTTGTCAATTTCACCATTTTCTTTCAACTTTGTTTTGAAGACCCACTTTACACAAATGGTTTGCTGCCCATTTAGAAGATCAGAGAGCTCCCAAGTGTCATTCCATTCAATGGCATCAATTTTAGCATCCATTTCTTTTCTCCATTTTTCGTCTTTGACAGCAGTTTGAAACGTGGTAGGATCACAATTTGAAAACAGAGCAAAGTGTGTAATTGGATCTTCTGAATTGTCAATTATAGTTACCTCATAGTCTTGCATCCAAGTTGGCCGTCTTCAAACACGACGAAGAGAATTAATTCCAACAGCTGTTGGTACTGTTTCAACAGTTGTAGGAGTAGTACTTGATGAGTTTTCAGCCAAGCAAGGTTATGAAATTTGCTCTTATTCAGCATCGTCTTCATAAAGGACTTGAGTAGGCTACTGCCTATTCTAATCCCAAGTGTTTTCTTCATAAAAAACAACATCCCTACTTATCACAATCCTTTTTGTTAGTGGATTGAATAATTTATATGCTTTGGATGTATCACTTACACCAAGAGAGACACATTTTTCAGCTTTGTCATCAAGTTTCTTCCTTTTCTGATATGGGACATGAACATAGTGATCCACATTTGGTCTTCTCCCACTCCAAGCCTCTTCCGGTGTCATGTTTTAAACAGCAAAGGTTGGGCTTCTATTCAAAACATGAATGCTCCAGTTTACTGCTTCTAACCAAAAAGACTTCATAATTCTTCTTATTCCCAGTAAGCCTCTCACCATGTTGAGAATGGTTCTATTTTTTCTTTTTGATACACCATTCTGTTGTGGTGTATATGCAGCTATAAGTTCTCTTTGAATGCCATGCCCTACACAAAAAGCTTCAAATTTCGTTGAGCAATATTCACCACTACGATCTGTTCGTAGGGTCTGAATTTTCTTTCCTGTTTCATTCTCCATAAGAGCTTTGAAGTTTTGAAATGTAGAGAAAGCTTCTGATTTTTCTTGTAAAAATTAAACCCAAGTTTTTATGGAAAGATCATCAATGAAGGTAATGAAGTATCGTTTACCTCCATTAGAAGTTGGGTTTATCGGACCACAAAGGTCTAAATGCACTAGCTGTAAAACTTCCTTTGCTCTCCATGACTTCCCTTTTGGAAATTTAGAACGATGTTGTTTGCTAACAACACATTCTTCACAGATTTGGGAAGGAGTGGTGATTTGAGGAAGGCCTGTCATCATATTTTTCTGTTGGAGGGTCTTCAATCCACCAAAACTCAAGTGGCCATAATGAAAATGCCATAGCCATGAAGGATCTTTCATTTCGGCCATCAAGCAAGATTGAATGCTTTCAATCTTCAATGGAAACAATATGTTTGAACTCATCTGAAAACTTGCAATAGCACCTCTAACAGAATCATAAATTTCACAAACACCATTCTTAATAGTGATTACATAACCCTTTTCTTGTAACTGACTAGCACTCAATAAATTGCTTTTCAAGTCAGGAACATACAACACATTAGAAATTGTTTCCACAAAACCATTCTTGGTTCTTATCTTAATATCACCTTTTCCCATCAGTTTTACAGTAGAATTATCACCAAAATGCATAGTAGAATGAAAATCTTCATTTAGATGGGAAAAAGAAGACTTACTTCCGCTCATATGGTTACTGCAGCCTGTATCCATATACCAAATATCTGCTTCAGATTTTTGTGCATCTTGAACAGCCATCAACAACATTTCTGCTTCCTTCTTCGCAGTAAAATTTGAACTTTTTTCCCTTTCTTTACCATGAGGCAACTTTGTGTAACATTCAAATGCATAATGACCATATTTATGACATCGAAAGCACTCTACCTTGGATTTGTCAAAATCTCGTCCTCTTCCTTTGCCGCGAGATTGGTCATTATTGGTCTTGAAATTCCTACTCTAATCCTTTTTTCAGGGTCTCCTCTTCCTCTTCCTCTACCTCTACCTCTACCCCTTCCCTTGAAATTGTTGGAATGGGTATCGGTAGAAACCTTCAAAGCTTGCTCTTCTATTGTTGAACTTCTCCTCATCTCCTGTTCATGGACCAGTAAGGAGCTTTGCAACTCATCGAGAGAGAGTGCATCAATGTCTTTTGACTCTTTGATTGGGTAGACAGCATAATTAAATTTTAGAATCAAAGAACGCAAAATCTTTTCCACAATGGTGACGTCGTTCATCGTCTCGCCATGGATTCGCATCTTGTTACTAATCCCCATGGTTCTGGAACAATAGCTGGTGATAGATTCTCCTTCCTTCATTGCTAGCATCTCAAAGTCCCTTCTCAATGCTTGAAGCTATGCACGCTTCACTCTTATAGAGCCTTGATACTTCTTCTTCAAAGAGTCCCAAATATCCTTGGAAGTTTCTTTGCAAAGAATAGTTTCCAAGATGGAATGATCAATGGCTTGAAAGAGATAATTTTTCGCCTTCAAGTCTTTCAGCTTTCTTGCTTCTAGTTCTGCTGTTTGGGTTTTCGTCAAGACCACACCTGCTGGTGGCTCTTGTATTCCAGATTCAATGACTGCCTAATATTCCTTTGACCGCAAAAAATTTTCCATTAGCATGCTCCAATGGTCATAGTGACCATCAAAGCATGGGATGGCTACTTGCACAAAATTGGAATATGTGGCCATGACTGCTGTTGCAAATAAAGAACTGTTGCTGCAAATAAAGAAAAAACATGTTGTAGGACTCTCTTTTTGGACTGCTGCAAACAAAAGTGCTTGTTGTCTTGCACTTTTTTTACTACTCTCTTTCCTCACGTGTTTAACTCTCAAGCTCACTTTTGACCGTTGCCTGTCACTCTCACTTTCTCTCTTTGAACACGCAAGCACACACTTCTTTCATTGTAGTGGCTCTGATACCACTGTTACAAGTTAAAAGTAAGACACAAAGAAAGTAGAAACACTTTTATTGCATTAATAGCTTGTATAAAACAAAAACAGGACAAAAGCCTTTATAGGCTTTACACCAACGAAAAGTCCACAAAAGTAGCTATCACAACCCCACTAATTCAAATATGTAGCAACAACCCCATGTACTGGACTATAATAAAAAATCCCTTAAGACTAGGACAACATGACAACTAATTTACCAAAACAAGTGAAAAATACTTTTTGACTAATTCTACCAACAGTAATATATGATTTTAAAATCAAATTATTAATCCATTTTAGAATAATATAAATTATTACTTTACTCTATGATATATAATTTGTTTAAACTTTAAATATATATCATATAGCTCATTATTAAACAAATTATTAATTATTAATTTTTTAAAAAATAAATAAAATAAAATAAAATCCAATATCAAAACCAATTAATTTATTGAAAAAGTAGATATTTAAACTTATATTATATGAATATATATCATATAGCATGATAATAAAGTAATAATTTACATTGTTTCAACATGGATTAGTTATTTATTTTTTAAATTATATATTATTATTATTCAATGTTATTAAGGTTAGACAGAATTTTTAATTTTATATTTAGTATTTTATATGTTATGTTGTATTTACAATTATACAAAGTTTTGTAAATTATATATATATATATATATATATATATATATATATATATATATATATATATATATATATATATATATATATATATATATATATATATATATATATATATATATATATATATATATATATAATATTTGATTTTTGAATGTTTTTTATTTCGTTTTTTCTTATATTTATTTATATTAATTAATAATAACAGTGAATATTAATAAAATTAAATTCAACCTTATTTTAGTGGAATTTGACCTTAATAAAGTTGAATTCAACTTTAGTGAGGTTGAACTCAACCTTAGTGAGGTTGATTTCAACATGAATAATATTGAATAATATTATATACTTTAAAAATTAAATTATTAATCCATTTTGCAATAATATAAATTATTACTTTCATATATGATATATAATTTGTTTAGACTTTAAATATATATATCATATTGTCTATTATAAACAAATTATTAATTATTTTAAAAAATAAAATAAATTAAATTAAATTAAATATCCAAACTAATTAATTTATTGAAAAAGTAGATCTTTAAACTTATAATTATAATGAATATGTATCATGTAGCTAATAATAAAGTAATAATTTATATTATTCTAAAATGGATTGATAATTTGATTTTTAAATTATATGTTATTATTATTTAATTTTATTAAGATTGAATTAAAACTTATTAAGGGAGAACTCAATTTTATTAATAGGTTGCATATAAATAATAGACCTTTTTTTTTTTTTGAGAAATATAAATGATAGACTTATTTATTTGAAAGATATTAATATGTAAAAACTATACAATATTTATAAAAAAAAAGAAAAAATAATTGGTTATCAATCAACTTTAAACACTTTGAATATATTTTTATAATAATTACTATGAAATGGTAAATTGAATTTATAATTTTTTATTACAGCTGTATAGTGATAGATCATATGCATAAAGTGAATTTTTTTACTAAAAAATATTAGCCATTAAAAATAATAGTATAACATTGAATTAAAAAAAAAAAAAAAAAAACAGAGAGGTGGGATAAATCCCACATCATTTAAACACCAACTGAGCATGTGCTCTCCATCTTATAAAATAATATATGGAGATTGTTATAAATTGTTTGAATAAAAAAGAAAAGAGAGAGAGAGAGAGAGAGAGAGAGAGAATGGCATTTATTGGTGTGCATGGTTCAAATAAAATCGAAGATTTGAAAATCTCCAAACCGAACTAAAAATTTAGAGATTCAAAAAATGACGAAATCGGTCCTGACTTATAAATATAAAGTATGATATAATGGATCAGGATAATACAATTCAAGACTCAAAAATTTCAGGATTCCACCTTATTAAGATCGAACTTAACCTCATTAAGATCAAACTCAACCTTATTTCGAATTTCAAGTCCCAAATAAAACTTTAAAATTAAAACAAGGCCAAATAAGTAATATATATATATATATATATATATATATATATATATATATATATATATATATATATATATATATATATATATATATAGCTTAAAATACATAAGCCTATATTTTGATAATGGCCAAAGCTACTTCAATTTACCTGAAAGAGCATCTGCTCCTTTTATAAGATGGAGAGTACATGCTCAATTGGTGTTCAAATGATATGGGATTTAAAAAAAAAAGTGATTAAATAGCATTTATGAATAAAGTAGTACATATTTTGATTTGAATATTACTTTAGCGTAAGTGTCAAAAAGTGAAATCGAAATTTCAAATAGTATAAAAGTTTTAAAATTGTTATTTCTAATGACAACATTAATGACACCACACACATAAATACAACATCCTCGTACACCTCACAAATTATCACTCCGTCCTAATATAGCCTTACTCATCCAAGTTTATAAACTTTTATGAGAGCTCCAACTCTCAATTGAAGCCACACAACTTCTAAGTTGATATAGATAATCCCATTCGAGTCTTTTTTGTCATAATACTATATGCATTTTGGCACACATGTTGAATGCTACTAATGCAAAATTTCACAGAACTCAGCCGGGCTGACGGTTCCTGGAGGAGCAAGCGTAGCCTGCAGCACAGCAAAAGCTGTTGAATGGGATTCTGCGTGGTCCAATAATCTTTGTCCTTCTGGCAGGGCTGCATTAGGTGTCCATCTTTCATCTTGTGACACACAGGGAGCTGCTCCCACTGCAGGAATAGTGCCTCCAAATATAATTGACACCAACCACGGAGGATGGAGGTTAGCACTTCCGGCCTCACAATCTCAAGTTAACACCTGCTAGTGGAGGCCTCAAGTATTGGTGAATTGAGGGTATTTATTAGAACTTTTTAGTTGCCTTAATGTATAAACCCTGTAGTTCCTTAATGTATAAACCCTGTAGTTTATGTGTAAGTTATTGCAAAATATTCTATGTGATGGCTTGTAATCCTTTATTTTATACAAGGTTTTGAAGTGTGTTATCTATATTATGTAGAATATTTAAAGTAATGATGCAAACTTCAATTTTGTTTATGTGATAGTGCAATTTTCAAGTCTTAAATTTCTTTTAATCACTTAACCATGAATTTTTTTTTTTGTTTTTCCCTCGAGTGTCTAGTCTGTCATTTAACGAAACTACGGACTATAAGATGGAAATAAATTTGCAATTTCCAAAGGATAAACGAATGAGTCATGCAAGTGAAGATGAAATAATAATTCTAATGTTATCGATTAGCAACAATATCTTGAATTTCTTTAGATAGATGTTAAAATCATTTATAATAATCCTAACCAAATAGACCCCTATAAATTTTCTAATATTAAATTGGCTTTCTAACAGGATGAAGAAATTTCAGTTGCTTATTTGATTTTCTAAATTTAGTAATAAATATGGTGCAATTTATCATTTCTAATGTCAAACAATATCATTTACAGAAGATAAGGGATTGGTAATTAAATATTAAAAACAGATACTAAACCTAAGCTATAACCGAAAGATGGATAAAGCTATAAAATTGGGAGGGTTGACATTATGCATCATCCCAAAATACACATGATTAGAGAGTAGTTAATAAGAAAAGAAATGGTTAAGATAGTTTAAAAGAATAAGACTGTGTAGAACAATTGGTTCCAAGTATCAGGCAGTCCAGGAAGACACCAATGGCTACAGTCGGCAGAGCGCTGAGGGTTAGACCTCTGTTGGGCAGTCAAGTCACCACTATATATTGATGGGTGGCAATCTTTCCTTAGCTCAGATAGCATTGTGATGTCCAGCAAATAGGCAGGATTGTGCATATCTCTAATTACATCATCTACCACTCTCATTTGATCGGGATATGCTTCGGAGGAGACTGTTCCACTCATTGGTGCCGTCTCGCCATAACAATTTCCTGTTGCTGTTGTTGCTACTGTTGCTCCTGCCCCAGCACTCCATTCATTTGGACTGCCAAATATCATTCACGCAATAACCACACTTCATATTGGTACATGTTAATTGCATATTAGATTGATAAACAAGCTTTGCAATTAGACATGATCATCAGCGGGACATGAATTTGGAAATTTTCAGTCTAATGCGTTCGATCCATAATTTTCTCCACAGATAATTGAGACTTGATTTTGACCCACATATAGGTCTAGTCTTACTAAAATGTTCTTACATTTTAACTCAATAAAAAAATATACATTCTTATATCTTTTTTTCTATCCCATATATATGATAGATTTTTTTTTTCTCTATTATTGGCTATAAATTTATGATAAAGAAGAGGACCCTTTACTTGTACGACTGCATCTTGCATTGACAGTGGTTCACACAAACTGGTAATCAGGCCAAGCAGCCCAAGTCTGTCCACAACCATAGCCCATGACACTTTATATTATCACTGACAAAATGGTGTACATGTGAACGAGTACTCTTTGTCGGTTGATTTGGACTTTCCCATCTAATAAATAAAAGGACTAAAAAAAAAATAAAAAATAATAATAATAATAAATAAAAGGACTAAGACAATATCAACAATGTCTAAAACAACATCAACAGTGTCTCTCCCTTTATTTATTTTTGGTAACTTTTTATTTAATCTAATTAACCAATTCATTCTTCTTTTTTGAGAAATTAATTCCATTAAATTATTTAATCATTCCGTTTAATTTTTATATTTTTTCTATTAAAGTTTGTATAAAATGACAAAAATACCTTTATATATATATATATATATATATATATATATATATATATATAATTTTATTTTTGTTTTTAAAAAATAAAAAGTAAAAAAAAATTAAATTAATAAAGTAAATAATATTTATATAATAATTATATTTAATATTATCAAATTATAAAATTATTTATTACTGTATAATTATATAATTATTATATATAAAAAATATTAATATAATTATTAAATAATTATTAATATAATTAAATAATAATTAAATAACTAAATGATTGTGATATAATTATTATTTAATGTTACTAGTTTGAATTTTTTATTTTATTTTTAAGTAATAAAACATTACATTTATAAAAAGTTGATTTTAGATTAAAAAAAAAGAAAGAAAGAAAAGAAAGAAATCCCAAGGATTAATAACTATTTATTCTTTGATTTTTATGTACTTAGAGTTGAATCTCGATAAAATTCATTTCAAATTTTATACAAAATCAGTTTTAAATTCATAAAAATCATAGCACAAATCATTATTGTCCATTCATCCATAAAATTTTTCCTAATTTTTTTTTTATTCAAAATTCAAAATCAACTTTTTACAAAAAGAAGGCGAAACCCCTCAGTGAAAAATCACTAAATTAATGTTCTTGGTTTGTACAACTTAAATATCCTAAAGTGTAGCAAAATAAAAAAGAACAAAAAATGATTCGGTTTGTCCAATTCTTCTGAATAGGAATTTTTTCTACTATTAGGAGACTGGAAATAACTTTCATGTGAGTAAAGGAAGATAAACTAATCTGGTGAAATTGAACCCACCAATCAAACAAAAACCAAATAATCAGATCCAACATATCATACGTGAGTTGAATTTAAATTGCTTTTAAATAGCCCTGCAGGGCAGGCACCAAGCACTTGCAAGTTATATATATATATAGATATATATAAATATATATATATATATATATATGTATTCAACCCATTCTGGGCCCACTCATACACTTGATTAGTGATTACAGCCAAGATTGAACCGAATTTTTAGTGCTTGGAGCCACAAGCCAATAAAAGTTGACAACAGCATTCAAATTCACAAATAATGTGAGAGAGAGAAATTGCCAAAAAAATTCTTCCCTTCAAGCCCCTTTTTTTCTTTTTTAATTGAAAGAATATGAAATGAAAAAAAATTTAAAATATAGAAAATATAAAATAAAAAGAATATAAAATATAAAAAATATTAAAATATTTCATTTAATATGAAAATAAAAATTCTTTATAAGGACAATTTCGAAAAAAAAAAAAAAACAATTTTGAAAAAAAAAAAAAAAACACATTTCTTTACATGTAAAAATGTAAAAATGAGGGTTTTGTTGAAAAACTCACATAGCATTTAGGATTTTAAATCCCATAATTTTGAAGGTACGTGAAACCTATAGAATCCATGAATCGTTCAACCAAAAAATATGAAGCCAAACTATAAAATTTATGACAATCTAAGAACTATGTGAATTCCATCATTTACCTTCTTTCAATCTAGATACGCTCTAGAGTTTTTAAAATGAAATTTTGCTCTACATAAAATTATTTTTATATGATTCAAGATATTTAAAAGAGATTTAAGGGATATTTCATAAAACTGAAAATTAAATACTAAGTAAAATAAGTGATATAATTTTTAAATTGTAAAAATATTTAAAAATGTAATTACTTGTATTTAGTAATTTTCATTTATTATTTCAATTGATTTTTAACACAATTCTAAGTTACTATCAAACACTACTCCAATCTATGTAATTATCAATTACTGGGGAATTGCTACTCACTTGTAATGTGTTGGAGAGATAGACAAGAAAAACACTCTAGTGGTAGAAGAGTCAATATTGGCGTCAACCCAATTGGCCCATGTTCTTAGCGCTTTCTCCAAAGCAACCAAACGATCCATGTCTTGATAAAAAGTGCCCCCTGATTGCATTAAATCCCACCTGCCCATTTCTTGTAATTAATTAATAACAAGGTTATAACAAAAATTAAACTCAAGCAAAAGATGCTATTGCTAAGTTGCTAACCCTTGTTCAGACCCTTGGTGACTCCACCAGTGACCTGTGTTAAACACCAAAACGTCGGCGTTTCGCCACACATTTGCATTGCCGGAAATGTCCTCTAGTTTTAGGATTCTCTTCCCTTGAACCACATCTATATCTACTAGATATGGAGCTTTGTAATATGCAATGGAGACTCCATAATCCTGCAAATATGTCATTATGACTCGTGGTTGCCATTATAAAATATTGAATATAACATTTCAAAGGCAAAAGTAATACCAATATCTTGAAGATTGAAAAAGGTTCTCCTCTACTTATTTGGGTAGAAGTTGTTGGAGACAAAGAGGCTGAAATCATGCAAATCAAAGACTCCCATTGATTCCTTCCTAGTGAATCACCCACAAACATCACCGTTTTGCCTCTCATTTTTAGCACAAATTCAAGCCCATTGAACCTAAAAAGTCATATATATATATATATATAAACATTCCAATATACACAATTAATCCGTTATATAGCCAATTTCTTGATTAAAATGTTACCTCGGGAGCTCGCAATTGAGAGGCTTCCATCTATACTTGAGGTAATTGGAATCTGGTCGACCGTACTTCTGGCAATTGAATCGAGGATCAATAACTGGACAATTAGAAGATTGATAAAGAGGGTAAGAATCATCTGCAACCCAAGAACCCACAAACAATGCACAAGTGCTTTGGTTATTAGCTTGGAACATTGGTCTTCCACTGTGATGTTTGTTATGGTGGTTCCTCAAGCTCATTATCAGAGCTGAAGAACCTATCTGGCTTTCTAAAACCAACACTATAATTGCCAAAAACCATCTAATTAGATCTCTCATTTCACGATAATACAAAGAGGATAAGAAAAGAAAAGCAAAACAAAGAAAGCTTTGACAGAAAAAAGTAAAGTAAAGGAGAGGTTTTTTGGTTGTGCTGTGTGCATGTGTAGACTGAAGATGGGCTCACGTGAGTAAAATACTAATATAATTGGATCCTTGAAAGTGGCTTAGCTTGTGTTTTGAGGTTTGATTTTAATTCCATTTATTTTTCTATTGCTTAATGTATACAGGATTCGATTATAACAAATAACCAAACCGAAATAAATTTTCATTATTTTAATAGTAGGAAATTATTATTTTTGGTTTGGTTCAATTTAATTTTTAATTGAAAAAATATGAATTTTTGGTTTTCAATTTGATTACCTTAAATTTGGTAATTGAATTAATCTCAAAATAATCAAATTTTACTAATTATTTAATACAATAAAACTGGTAACAGTGCATATTTGGTGGCAATTTTTTAAATAAAATGAAATTGAGTGGCTTTCTCTATTTTTTTGCCCCTCGCTGGCTGGTTGATTCCAAATAAAATGGCACTGTTTCCTAGGGATTGCTTAGACATTTCAAGGGTTTGAACCAAACATCGGTGAAACGTCGCCTTTTAAATGATGTTGTTTCAACTTATTACCTTCCCGCCTATGTCTTTCAGCACCTTCAAGCAAAACAACGCTATTTTCTAGAAGGAATGGTAATGGGTAGGATATGATTAGGGTAGTATAATATCTTTACCCATATCCAAAAAAATATATATTTACTCATATTGGTATCCATACTCATTTGGATGATAAATTTTCAATATGTTCCTATACCCATAAGGTTTCGGATTACCCTTGGATAACTTATTACCCAAATAATTATCAAATTATTTTTAAATATCTATGTAAATTTAAACATAAGTATATAATTACTATAAATCAATATATATCATATTCAAAAAGATCATATATTAACAAAATAAAAATAAAAAAACATTAAATAATTAAATAATTTAAAAGTTATCCAATTCTTCAAAAACAACATATTAGATATATCATAATTAATAAGTTTAATCATATAACTCCTAATATTGTGCATAAAACTTAAAGGAAAAATATTGAAAATAGTTAAGTTTGAAATAACACATCACAAGTCAATCAAGACATTTGATGGACTTTGTAAAAAAAAAAAGACAACATTTAGCAATTAGTAATTGAATAAAGATTCATATTATAGATAAAAAGTTAAATAAAAAAATTCTTATACCTGAGAATTCAACATCTTCATCATCATTATCATCATAAATAGTAGCATAACTATCAATAGCTAATGATGTTGAACCATCTATTTGAAAATTAGACAAATACATTAATAAAGTGAAGAAAATATACATATAAGTAATAAATATTGTATTTTATTGACCTTTCTTTATAGAACCCCATAGCCAACTTTGAGCACACATCAATGCCTCTATTGTTTTTGGTTGTAGTCGACTTCGATGAGGACTCATAAGTCTATCGCTTGTACTAAAAGCATATTCATAAGCGACAGTAAACACAGGAATAGCAAGCACATCTCTAGCAATAGCTTGTAGTGTTGGATATTTCAAACCATTTGTCTTCCACCACATGAGAATATCAAAGTCTTTAGTCCAAGGAAACACTTCATCATCTAGATAATTGTCTAACTTAGTTAAAATTGTGACTTTAGCCCTTTTTCTTCTTTGCATAAAAGAAAGAAAAGCACCATCATCATGGTCACCTTTTTGTTGCATAGTTGATTGTGCTTCACTTTCTTTAATATTTCCTCCATATGAAAACTTTTCATTTTTATACTTATTCACCAATTCGAATGTCATCAATATGTTCAACATAATCATTTACATAGACTTTAGGAAAGTAAAACTCAAGCATAAATATCTTATATCTTGGATCTAAGACAGAAGCAACACCCAATATTTCATACACCACACCCCAATATTTTTCATATTTTTCCAACATTTGTGATGCCATTTGGTTGATTATTCCATTTTCACTAATCATCCAATCTGTTATAGCCAACTTAATTTAACAAATTTTTCTAAAAAATAAATTGGCAGTGGGGTAACTTGTCCCTGAAAATATTTCAGTTGCAAGATAAAAAAATTTCAACTTGTCACAAATTTGTTTAGCAAACTCCTAATCATTCTCACTTGGTAAACATTTATAATGGGACTCACATTGTCTCAATATAACAAAAGCATCCTTATAATGAATAGCAGTTTGAAGCCTTAAATAAGTAGAGTTCCATCTTGTTGGACAATCCAAACCTAACTTTCTAGTATAGGTAATTCATAATTGTTTAACTGTTTCTTCAAAATTTTCAACGCTTTTATGTGTAGCAATCCAAAATGCTATACTATACCTTATATTTTCAATACCACTTTTGATCACATCTAATCCATCTTTCATAATTAGATTCAAAATATGTGTACTACAACACATGTGCACCATAGAACCATTTTGCAACAGGTAGTCATTTTGCAATTTTTCTTTCACAAGAAAAATCATGGCATCATTGTTTGAACAATTATCCAAAGTGATAGTTCAACAATAAATAAAGATAATTCAATTTATAATTAATTAACAATTTATGTACCTCAAGATGTGGCTTTGTAAAGTCCATGAGCTATCAATGAAATGTGCTATAATGTGAATCCCTTCTTTTGGTTTGAAGATGTCCACATGTCAGTAGTTATGGCAATCCTACTATCATTCTTCACTAAAATTTTCAATGCATTGTTTCTTTCATAGTAAAAAATTTTAAGAATATCACTTTTGATAGTGTTGCGAGGTGGACACTTAAAAATAGGTTGAAGTGATGTGACAAAACTTCTAAAACCAACATGATCCACAATAAAGAGGGGATATTCATGTAGTATAATCATATAAGCCAACTCCCTTCTTGCATTGTCTTGATCAAAAACTTGATTAGTTAAGTTTCCTTGGGTGCTTTTCATTAAAAGCTTTTGTCTTATGTCTCCACCATATTTTTTCCTTGGACAAGATTTAATGTGGTGGAGTAAATGATTGGTTCCATATTTTGAACATCCTGAAAGAAGCTTATGGCAATACTTGCATTTTGGTTTTTCTTTGTCTCCAATTCTTTTTTTTTTTAAAGTGATTCCAAGCCTCGCTTCTTCTTTTTGTATTATGCTCGTTGAAGGAGTAGAAGCTCCTTCTAACATTTGACAAGAAGTGTTTTCAATGACTAATGGTTTTTGTGAGCTTAATTCTTCTTGAGATGCTATTTTTTCCCATAAAACAGTTTGAAATCAAAACATAAAATTATGATAATTTAAAAGTCTATTAAAAATATTGCATAAAACTAGAATAACTTCTAGTAATATTATTTACTTGAATATTTTAAATTTAATAACATTTACATATGAAGAAACAAATTTTTCATTAAAATAATAAAAAATAAAAGATATTATACGTACATTAGAAGATTTTTTTTTTCTAAATAGGTAAACTAATATTATAACTAAATACTTCTTTAATATTATTTATCAAAACCCAAATCTTAGAAATAAAAAATATAAAATTCTTCTCTAAAAGAAATTTAATAAATTTACTAACGTTAATCGATGAGAAAATTAATAAAGTTTTCTTAAATCGTGTCTTTTTTTATCTAAAAGTTGTAAAAGATTATTTTCTCTCAAATAATGAAACTTAGTGTGCTTCGCACAAAAAAAATATTTTTTTTTTCTACAATCCTTATTTATTTATATGTTTATATTTATTTTAAATACTCTAATTGGTCATATTCCATAATATCATAAGTTAGTCTAATTAATTAAGTTAGTAATGAGAGCAATGTCATATAATTGCGCGTCGACCCATTGGTTTTTAACAAAAGTTAAATAATTTTCACATAATGAATTGTCAAATTTCTTTTCATTCAAATAAAAAAGGAAATAAAAAAAATAAAATAGCTTTAGATAATAGATCAAAACAACAATAAGAAAAAATAACTATACTTACCTTATTACCAACTTCATCCATGTCGTACTGATCATGCACAAATTAATTTATAGAGTTTTTTTTATTGTTAGCAATATGTGTCAAGGATTAAGAGTGATTGTTTTGTTATTGTTATTGTGGCTAGCAAGACGATTAGCTAGGTTTATATAAGCCAAAAACAAGGTATACAATCAATATTAGACTTTAATTCTTATTATTATTAGGATTAGATCAAATTTAACAAAATTCTAGTAGAAAAAGGAAAAATATAATTGAATTAGAAATTTAGAATATGGTTTCTAGTCCTATTAGGATTAGATTTTATAATAGGAACTCTTTCTAATTCTACTATATTTGGATTTTATAATTATTTTGATTAGTCAAATGAAATTAATTAATTTAAAAAATAATATTGATATTGTTATGTTAAAAATAAATGAATAAATTGACCTATAATTAGAAAACAGTTATTAAGAATTTGAAATATATATATATATATATATATATATATATATATATATATATATATATATATATATATATATATATATATATATATATATATATATATATATATATATATATATATATATATATATATATCATAAACTAATGATTTTATTAATTTTTAATAGGATGTTGTCAACAGAAATTAGACTTATGCTATCCTGACTACCAATGTGTTTATTGTGGTGCTTTATATTGGTCTAATGAATGAGTATGTGATTACTGTAACAAAGAATACATATATAAGTTGTGTTGTAAAAGTGGAAAAATATGTCTACCACTGTTAAACAAAATGCCTGAGTTTCTTGATAAATTATTAGGTTATGATGGCAGACCTATTTCGTCAAGTTTTGGAGATTTCATATGGTTGTATAATGTTATGTTTGCCTCCAGTTTGATGGGTTGTAAGATATATTATGAAATAAATCAAAGATAAGGGCCTTATATTTTTAGAATATGTGGTGAAAATCATCATTTGATTAGTTTGTTATTACCCGAAGATGGTCAAAAACCTAAATTTGCTTAACTATATATATGACACAAAAAATAAAATTTGTAATAGAATTTCCAATTTTTCTAACGATGAATCCTCCAACTCTATTTATTAAATGATTGTTTATGGACTAATGGAAATGTTTAATGAATATAATGAACTTGCAAAAAGTTTTAGAATGGTTGGTGATAGATTTAAAGAGAGTGATTACTTGCCTTTAAAATTAAGATTGACTGGATGAAGAAGTTCAGATAGTTTGGAATATAATCTCCCAACATCTTCTAAAATAGCTGGTTTGATAATTGGAGATTTTGGAATATATGATAAACAATGGGATCTAATTATAGAACATAAATCAAGTTTACTAAAATGCATTACTTTTTTACATCCAAGCCTAATGGCTATGCAATATCCTATATTATTTGTTTGTGGTGACGATGGTTATAGAACAGATCTTGAATATGCAACTAATAATAATAAATCTTCAAAAAATAGAAAATGTATTACAATGCGTGAATATTATGGTTATAGGTTACAACAACGTTTAAATGAAGGAAAAACTTTACTAAGAGGCGATCATTTATTTTAACAATATATCATGGATGCATATACATGTGTAAAAGAAGAAAGATTAGATTTTATTCGACGCAATTAGAATTTAGATTTGAAATATATAGTCAAATTAAAAATGCTGTGCATTATGGTAACACTAATCCCAATGATATAGGAAAACCCGTAATTATATTACCTTCTACTTATACAGGTAGTCTAAGATATATGTTAGATCATTATCATGATGCAATGATTATATCTAAATTTTATGGACACCTAAAATTTTTTTAACATTTACCTACAATCCACTGTGGCTTGAAATCCAATGAATGCTAAATTATATGCTTGGGCAAAAGCCTAAAGATTGACCGTAAATTATTTGTAGAGTTTTCAAGCTTAAGTTAGATGAATTGATTAAAGATATAAAAAAATATGAACATTTTGGCAAAGTAATTGCTTTGTTATATACTGTTGAATTATAAAAAAGAGGTTTGCCTCACATTCATTGTTTGATATGGTTGCATAAAGATGATATACCGAAAGCAACTTTTGAGATCGATTCTTTAATCTCTACATAAATACTATCCAAAGAAATAGAATTTGATGCATATCAATTAGTTTCAAAATTTATGATACATGGTCCATGTGGTCCTATTAATCCATCATCTCCCTGTATGAAAAATAATAAATGCACTAAATTTTTTCCAAAAAAATACTAAGATAATACAATAATTTATTCAAATGGATTTACGTCTTACAGACGTAGAAACGATGGAAATTATGTGGTTAAATGTGGTGAAATTTTGATAAATATTTTATGGTCCCATACAATAAAGATTTAATTTATAAATACAAAGCACACATCTGTGTTGAACATTGTTGTAAATCTACATTAGTTAAATACTTATTTAAGTATATTAATAAAGGAATCGATATGATATGTGCATTTATTGGAAATTATGAAAAATATATTGAAGATTCTAGCAACAATGAAAATACAATTTTTGATGAAATAAAAACTTATTTAGATTGTAGATATCTTACCGCAAAATGAAGCCGCATGGCAGTTATATGAGTTTCCAATCCAATATAGAGAACCATCAGTAGAAAAACTTAAAATATATTTACCAAATATGAACAATATTTTGTTTCAGACAACATATGATTTAGAGTGTATAATAAATAAAAAAGAATTTGAATGTAGTATGTTGACTGAATGGATGAATGTAAATAATTTATATGAAGATGCAAAGTCTCTTACATATGTTGATTTTCCAGCCAAATGGGTTTGGCAAAGTCAACAAAAAATATGGACTAGACAAAAATAAGGATATTCTATTGATAGAATTGCTTATGTACATTCTAATTCTAGAGAACTTTATTATTTAAGAATGCTTTTAAATATTGTTAAAAGTGAAGGAATATTAGACACAAATTAAGCAGAAGCAACGTGGTGGGTGAAATTTCAAACAATTTAAAATTTCAATTTCACCCAAATGAGTCCAATAATCATTCAAGCAATCTACTAATTAGTGTGTAAAATACATAAGAAAGAAAGAAGATCAAGTGATAGTTAAATTACCTCTTGAAGCCTATGAACTTTAATTCTTCTTTCCTTTCCAAAAGCTCCTCAAATGTTGAGCCTTTAGATTATCCACACCAAGCCTCACCTCCAAGGCTTACTTTGATTTGTTTAGATATTCTTAATTCCCTCTCTTGGTAACCCAATTGAATAAAAGATCTTCTAACATAAATTTTTAGTGATTTGATTTCTTCTTATTGTTATGAATATATCTTTTCAATTCAAGAAACTTATGTTCTGTCACAAAGAACAAAGGACAAGAAATATGAGGAACACTTTTTTTTCTTTTTCACTCAAGACTTAGTTGCTAAGGTTTCTATAGAAAAGATGTGCATAAAACCTTTCAAATTAAACAACATCATTTTCTTTATATAGCCAACAACTATGTTGAATATTAGGGGACAAATGAGATATTTAATTTGCTTTATGCTTTAGGGTTAAATAGAAAAGACCATATTACCCTTTATGGTCCTATGATTATTTCAATTAAACCTTAAATGGTTAAAAGACCATTTTGACCTTGGTAGACTTTCTCTAAACCCCTAAACTCATCATACGGGCTTTAGGGTTATAAAAATTCTCTAACTCCTAAATTGCCTCTCTCCATTTCTCAAATGGGCTTGGGATATTTAGGGTATTGTTCAAAGCTTAAAATTAATTCTTTGATTTCATCCATAGCTTTTATTAATTTAATCATTCTCATTTATATCATATCTAAATTAGGATTTAATTAATAAGAAATCATTTTGGATTTAAACTTAAAAATATGCTAGGGTCTTTATAAATTTAATTACAAGTTCAATCATTTTACCATTAATTAATTAATTAAACACTTTAATTAATTATTAAGGTAAACCTTTTATTCTTGGAAGGTGAATACTTTTGGGTGTGTGACTTTCTAGGTTCACGTCTAATTAGCAATGGGATTGAGAAAACATTTTTCACTATTAATGTGAAATCCCTATTTTACCTTTAGTCCCATAAGTCATGAGTGACGCCTAGCATAGCATATCATGACAACCTTATTAGAATGAATATAAGTGTTTAATTAGTTATTCATTTCATGGACCATTGATCATAATTAATATACTAAAATCCCTTCATTATGAAATCCCAATCCTAGCTAGGGTCATGGATTTGTCAAACCTTAATATGCTTTGATCATATGTCTATATCTCGATTCTAATTCTTGATAAAATTGATTCCTACTAGAAACCCTTTTGAGTGAATCTCTACTACCTTGGCCAAGGATTGGATTATTAAGAATAATTAGATAGCATAAGAGTTCTTCCTTATTTATTCAAGTTAATGAATTTTCTCTTGACGATCACTTACCTGCATACATAACTAGTTAGAATTATCACGTATCATATACCAATACTTGAATAGCATTAGTATGTAAGGAGTAATAAATTCTGACTACCGATGAATGAGATATAATATCCCTCAAGTTAACGGACTATATATACAATTATGACCTAGATGATGATTTATTGACTAGCAATAAAACTCCATGTAATCATCATCTAATATCACAGCTCAATTATTCATCAAATGAATATCCATATGTTTATATTCAACAATATTTGTCAAATAGTATGATGCTCACTGTCTCTATAACCATAAGTATCACATACTGATTGTAGATTATAAACAAAGGTGATGGTCTTTCAGAATTAATGATACCCAGTCATTAATCCTATGACCATAAACATTTTAAAGTATTTGTTTAAGAGCGATATGCCATCCATATTCTCAACACTTGAGAATAAATCCTCTTTTGAAAAATACTTATAGACTTCAAATATACATTTAATACAATGGAATAATTTCATTTATAAACATATATTTTATTACCATTTAGGGATAATGTTTTACATTTATATAAGTTATACATAGCTCTAAAGCATACCCTCTAACAAAAGGACCTAGAACATTTGAAAAAATGTGAACTATAAATAATATTCTCCACTCAACATTTCAATCTACATGTAATGCATATGGCTTGTTAGGAAATGACGTAGAATGGATAAATGCCATGGAAGAAGCAATTTTTTCTACAACATCTTATCAACTTCATCATTTATTTATAGTGCTTATATTATTTTGCAAAGTGAACAATCCAAATAAATCATTTGATTCATTTTGGAAACATTTCTCTAATGATATAAAACATGATTTACAATATACATTAGAAATACCATATACATCAAAAAATAAAGTATTATTAGAATTAGAAAATTTTTTTAATAAAAATTCTATGTCTTTAATTAATCATGATTTGTCTTTGCCTGATCGATCATTTATTAGTGATATAAACAATTGATTATTAACAGAAGAATTAAATTATGATATATTAGAATTAAAATTTAAACATGATAAATTAATTAAAACTCTTAATAATGAACAACTTATTATTTATAATAGCATCATTTCTACTGTAGAATTGAATAAAGGGGGATTATATTTTGTATAGGGATATGGTAGAATGGGTAAAACATATTTATATGAAGTGATTATTTCAAAGCTTAGATCTAAGGGGAAAATTGTATTGGTTGTTGCTTCATCTGGAATTACTGCATTGTTATTATCTAGAGGTAGAATTGCTCATTCAAGATTTGAAATACCACTAAATTTAAATGAAAACTCAACATGTGAGATACAAAAAGGCACTCAATTAGCAAGATTAATGCATGAAACGCGTCTTATAATTTGGGACGAAACTCCCATGAGTCATAAATATTATTTTGAAGCACTCGATAGATCCTTTAGAGATATTTTATGTGATTCAAAAGAAAAAAAAAACTAAATAATCCTTTTGGTGGGAAAATAATGTTACTTAGAGGAGATTTTAGGAAAATACTCCCTGTAATTGTTAATAGTACAAAAGAAGATATTATTAGTTCATCAATAACTAATTCTTATCTATGAGATTTTTTTTTAAAGTTTTTAAATTGACTATTAACATGCGATTATCTTCCAATTTAAACAATAATGATTACAATAGAGAATTATTAGCCTTTTCTAAGTGGATTCTATATGTTGGTGATGGTACTCCACCTAAAATAAAATTAAATGAAATGAAATTGAAAACGATTGGATATAACTTCCTAGAAATCTTTTGATTACTAATTATGATGATCCATTAGAACAAATAAGTAAAGAAACTTATCCTGATTTTTTAGCCAATTATGATAATTATGACTATATAAAAGATCAATCTACAATCACACCTACAAATGAAATTGTTCATGTTGTTAATAATAAAATGATGAATTTCAACCCTAATAACGAAAAAATGTACTATAGTTCTGATTCTATTTGTAAAACAACAAATAATGTCGACGAATTAGAAGTTCTTTATCCAGTTGAATTTTTAAACTCTTTAAAATTTAACATATTTCCTTAACATGAATTAAAATTAAAGAAAAATACTCCTGTTATGTTATTAAGAAATATAAATCCTAGCATGGGTTTATGTAATGGTGCAAGATTATTAATAATTAATTTAGTAATAAAAGTTATAGAAGCTATTATAATATCTGGATCGCATCATGGTGAAAAAGTATATATACCGAGAATTATTCTTTCTCATCAAGAAAGTAAATTCCCCTTTATATTAAAAAGAAGACAATTTCCAATAAGGGTTTGTTCTTGTATGACTATTAATAAAAGTCAAGGGCAGACATTAAAACAAGTAGGTTTATATTTACATGATCATGTATTTTGCCATAGGCAATTATATATTGCATTATCTAGAGTCACTTCTTATAAAAACTTATGAGTAGTAATAAATAAAAAAGATAACGATAATGCGGATAATGAAAACATGAATTGCACAAAAAACATTGTATATTATGAAATATTTGATAATTTATGAAATAATATATTATTATATATAAATATTTGTTCATTGAACCAATATTGATTTTAATTTATTTACAACATATTTTTTGAACAATTATGTCGTACACACCACTGTCTGATATTAATAATGAGAAGAAGAACATTCGCATTAAAGTGTATATTATAAGGATCTGGGACTTCGTTAATATTAATAATCCTAATGACCTATTTAGCATGGACTCATTGATGGTTGATGAGAAGGTATTATTTACACTATGGTTGACTTTCAAATTAAAATTTTATAACTCATTTTCTTAATCTTATTTTAATTTAACATTTTTTTAGGATGACATAATTCACGGCACTATACCTAGATATTGTATTGATCAATTTCATCAACTATTAATTGAATGGAGTATTTATCATATCTCTGGTTTCATTTTATTACATGCTAAAGCAAGTTACAAAATTAGTCCTCTTTTTATCGCATCAAGATAATAAAGAATATTTTTGTCAAGCTCCTTGCTGATAATAAAATGCTAATACCTTTTAAAAGATTTGATTTCCTTGAATTTCAAGAAATTAATTATAGAGTTGCGGACAAAACAAATCTAATAGGTTTTTAAATCTTTATTTTGTAATTGCGGAAAAATAAAAAAAGATGTTTTGCATTTTATATATTTTAACTTATTTGTTTTTTATAGATGTTTATGGACAAATCATCTCTTTTGGAAATACCCAAGATCTAAATATTCGGAATAGAATTGTAAAGCATTGCCCAATATGAATTAAAAATTTCAGGTTTTATTTATTGAATGCTTATTTACGTGGTTATATTTTTTCTTTTATTTTATTGTTGTTATTATGATATTATAATTCTTTTAATTTTTGACAAATGTAACAATGAAACCTTGGAGGTGTTTTTGTGGGATAAAATGACTGTTGATTTTCCAAAAATAGAAATTATTGAACAAGAATGTGATGGTGTTGCAATTATGATTTTTCTATCTATGATCATCAAGAAATATGACGGTAACTATTTTTTATTTTTTATTTTAATTTTAAAACCATTGTTATTATATCTATTTCTATTAAATAAATTTAATGTTAAAAAATTTTACATTAAATTTAGATAAAGCTATTCCATACAATTTGTCAGCAACAAAAATTTTCATCAACTTGGACATTATTGAGATTCAAGATTTTAGGAAAATGTAAGTAAGATAATTTTGTATCAATTAGTATAGACATTCATCTCATGATATTATTTTTTTATTAATTATTTGCATTTTTTTCAAGCCTTACTTCACCGATTGAAAAGATAATAAGGCTTGAAATTGAGATTCCATTGGTACATGACATAGAGACAGAAGAAAACATTAACAGGAAAAAAATTGCTAAGCTTCGTTCCTTAGATATCCATGCATACAAGGTACATTTAAAAAAACAAAATCAAATAAAATTTTCTATATTATTAATTTTTAAATTTTTAAATTTTATAGAATATCAAGTTCACATGTATAGCATCTATAAAAAATATTGATAATGGATGATAGTATCGAGCATGCCCTAAATACAAAGCTGGTATTAAGAGTTATGGTAATGAAGTTTGGTGTGATAATTGCAAGAAAATCACTAAGCCTCCAATTCCATGATATTTTATATTAAATGAATTTTTATAAAAGTCTACTAATTTTAGAAATTTATAAATTAATTGATTATTAATATTATGATAGGTATAAAGTCAATGTCATTGTTATTGATGATATTAGAGAAACTACTTTTTTTATCTTTGACCGGATTGCTGCTAATCTTATAGGATTATCAACAAGTAATTTAGTACATATTGCTAAGGATAAGCTTGCTCTCCTAGCTATGATGACACGAATTTATGGAATAACTAAATTATTTCAAGTTATCATCAATAATCGTTCTGAAAATTCTTATGATTTAACCTTTAAAGTGGTACACTTTTTAAGGATGAATTTGATTTGCATTTACCTTTACCACCTTCCATATCAACACCATCTCAATGGTCAATTGTGATTTGAGCCCCATTTTCTCTAATAATGCAAAAAAAAGTTAAATGAGCTCTTGTTTTTACTGATCTTGATGAAGGTCAATAAACGGATGTTCTAGTTGATTTGGAGTTTAACTTATTTCCATTTGATACATCTAAGAAAAAAAATTGCATAAGGTAATATATATATATATATATATATATATATATATATATATATATATATATATATATATATATATATATATATATATATATATATATATATATATATATATATATATATATATATATATATATATATATATATATATATATATCATATATTTTTTAAACAAAAATAAATATAAACTTTAAAATAATAATCTTTTCCTTTCTTTGTGCATGCCAACTTCACCTTTGTCTCATTCTCAACTATAAATTTTAAGACTTAATGTTTGCATGGAATTATATTCTATTATTTATAGAACAATATGTACTTAAAAAAATGATGTTTGTATGAATTTATATTCTCTACTATTTCTTTAATAATTTGCACTTAAGTATTAATTATTATACCTACAGCAATGCACTGGTTTTAGTCTAGTTAATATATAAAAATAACTTTCAATAATAATATATTATTTATAATGGATTTTTTTTATTGAGAATACATAATATTTAATATTTTTACTAATAAATTATATATTTATATATTAATAATACATAAATTAAAGATTAAAATTATAAATTATATTAAAATTATAAATTATAGCTATTGAATTAATTTAGTTATAACCTAGCTTGTTAATTTCAATTTGGTTTAATTGTTATCTTTATTGACAGTTGTATCTAATAGGCTAGCATAGTAAAGCTAGATAGAACCAATCATCTTGTATGCTCAATGATGAGTATGTTATCAAATGAGTGTGTGTAATGGATTAGGTTTTCTTGGGTGTGCTCCTTGGGCATGCAAGACAAGTAAGGAACATTTGAGAGTTAAGCCTTATGCTTGATAAAGGCACTCTGATTCTTAAGTTAGTAATGGTGACTTAGGATTTTTAGAAAAGAAGATGATATTCCTTGAATCATAGATTATTTTTAGTGAAGAGAAGGAGATGAGAAAGTGTATATAACAAGCTACTTGAAATTGAGGTTCCCTTTCCCTTTAAATATGATTTAGGCTTGGTAAGTGATGAGTACATAGCATGAGTGTAATAATGCCTGCTTTAAGTTTGATGAGATGGGTGTCAGCTCTAACTTGTACATATGCAGCATGGATCGTGTACCTGGTCATGTCTGAGCTGGTGAACCCATGCGTGGCAGAGAGAGGTTGATGTGACCTGCTAATTATAAAGAGTTAGGAACCGATTATATTAAATCAAACCCAATGATCAAACAAAACATATACAAAGGAAAAGCTTAACCTTGTTCACACCTATTTAAGAGAACCAAAGGTATAAGTGTGAGAACCACAAGTTATCTTAATAAGCTTAGATTTAAGTTCTAAACAAGAACTTAGAAGAATTTCTCACTTGAAAAAAATTCAAAGAAAACTATTATTTATCAAAATTGCTCTAAACTTACAATGAAGGTTTTAATTTATAGGGAGGCTCTTATCCTTAAAATCCTAACCCTAGAATCCAATATAATCTAGGAATTCTATCTTTATAAGGAAATAAGAATCCTTATTGAAAATAGAATCCTAATTAACTCCTAAAATTAATCCAAATAAAATAAATCTGATGTGCACCAACTAATATATTAAGTTCAGAGCCCACAACTATAAGAAATATGAAATAAACATTTAAAACTTGAAAAACATCAGATGTGCCTTCATAATGTCAGTGATGAGAAGGAGCAGCAGTTGTTGTGCTAGCACAAATTATCACGCCCATACGATAAGGTTGATATTTGGAATCATCGCGACCGCGACAAGTGTGTCATGATCACAACACCATTAGTCTTCAGCATTCCCTTCCATTTCACCACCATTTTGTAGCTAAGAGTAGGTGATCAACCTTTGGGAAGCTTTTGAAACTTTTTAGATAGTATGGAAGCCTTCTGAAGTTAATTCTTCATCTTACATTTCCATGATCAACCCATGCAAGGCTTCTTTCATTATTTTTGTTCTTGTCTTTGTCATTAGACTTCCAAACCCTTGGAAAGGATCTTAGGGAAATCTTGAATCATAGCTCCTTGATCTTTATCATTTCCTCCCTTCTCGAAAGGATACATTCTTGAATCACCTACATCAAATAAAGAAAGATCAGCAACATTAAAGGTAGCACTAATATTACCATAGTTGCTTGGCAAATCTAGCTTATAGGCATTGTCATTGATTCGCTCTAAGACTTGGAAAGGCCATCTCCTTGAGGTTGCAATTTGGACTTCCTTTAGGTGGGAAATCTTTCCTCATGTGAACCCACACCCAATCTCCAGGTTCAAACACAATCTTGACCTGTCCCTTGTTTGCTTGCGTTGTATATTATTCATTCTTCCTTTCAATGTTGGTTTGCACCTTGGCATGAAGGTCCTTCACAAATTCAATCTTTTTTCTATCATCCTAGTATGTATGCTCATTAGTAGGCAAAGGCAAAATATCCAAAGGAGTTAAAGGATTAAATCCATACACAATCTCAAAACATGAAAAGGAAGTAGTTGAATGAACAATTCTATATATGCAAACTTAATATGTGGTAGTCACTTCTCCCATTGTTTCAAGTTCTTTTGTATGATTGCACACAATATCCTATCAATTACCTCAATTTCTCCATCCGTTTGAGGATTTGCAATAGTAGAAAATAAAAGTTTAGTTCCTAAATTTCCACATAAAGTCCGCCAAAAATGGCTTAGAAACTTGACATCCCTATCACTCACAATTATCCTAGGCAAACTATGCAAACGAACCACTTCCTTAAAGAACAAATCAGTAATATGTGTTGCATCGTTAGTTTTAGGACATGCAATAAAGTGAGCCATTTTACTAAGCCTATTAATAATAACAAATATGCTATCCGTACCACTTTAAGATCTAGGCAATCCTAACACAAAATCTATTAAAGTGTCAGTTTAAGGATGGTTAGGTATAGGTTAAGGGGTACACAATCCATGTGGTTTAACCTTGGACTTAGCTTGTTTATAAGTAATGCACTTATCACAAACAAATTGCACATCATGCTTCATGTTAGGCTAATACAAATGTTCATGCAAGATGTCCAAAGTCTTTTGCATACCAAAGTGCCCTATCAAACCACCCCTATGAGTTTTCCTCATAAGCAATTCATGAATAGAACATCAAAGCACACGCAATTTATCTTTTTTAAATAAGAACCATCATGCTTATAATATTGTCAAAATGCATACTTATCACATGCATTCCATACTTGGCCAAAATCAACATTATTAGTGTATAATTCCTTAAGAAATTCAAAACTAAGTAATTTAGTTTGCAATGAAGTAAGTAATGCATACCTCCTAAACAATGCATCAATAACAACAATTTCCTTTCCATGTTTATACTTGATTATATAAGGAAATGTTTCCATAAACTCTAACCACCAAGCATGCCTTTTGTTAAGTTTACCTTAGGATTTCAAAAATTTTAAACTTTCATGATCAGAATGAATTATGAATTCCCTAGGCCCAAGATAATGCTGCCATGTATGTAGAGTCCTAACTAATGCATACAACTCTTTATCATAAGTAAAATAATTCAAAGCTGCCCTATTAAGCTTTTCACTAAAATATGTAATAAGTTTGGAATCTTGCATCAAAATAGCCTCAATCCCAATCCAGATCCATCATATTCAATCTCAAAAGCTTTATCAAAATTTGGCAAACTCAATAATGGTGCATTTGTTAATTTATCTCTCAAAATATTAAAAGCTCTTTCATGCTCATCATCCCACATAAACACAACATTTTTTTTAATAAGTTCATTCAAAGGTGCAACAATAGAACTAAAATTTTGAACAAACCTCTGATAAAAACTTACTAAACCATGGAAACTTCTTAACTCGTTTGCATTTTTAGGTATAGGCCAGTCCCTTATTGCCTTTATTTTTCGTCATTAACATTAATACCATGCGAACTCACAACAAATCCAAGAAACACAATATATTCCATACAAAATGAGCACTTCTTAAGGTTAACATACAATTTTGCTCCTTCAACACACAAAAGACAGCACGCAAATGGTTGACATGCTCATCCAAACTTTTACTATACACTAAAATGTCATCAAAGTACATTACCACAAATTTACCAATGAAAGCACGCAACACATGATTCATTAGCCTCATGAATGTACTAGGTGCATTAGTTAAACCAAGTGGCATCACTAACAATTTATACAAGCCATATTTAATTTTAAATGCAATTTTCCATTCATTACCTTCTTTCATTCTAATTTGATAATAGCCATTCTTTAAATCTATTTTAGTAAATAAATAAGAGCCATGCAATTCATCCAACATATCATCTAATCTAAAGATTAGATGTCTATACTTTATAATGATTTTACTCATGGCTCGGCAATCCACACACATGCACCATGTTCCATCTTTCTTTGGGACTAAGATGACAGGAACGAACATGGGTTAAGGCTTTTCATCACAAATCCTTTCTCCACTAATTCATCCACTTGTCTTTGAATATCCTTTGTCTCCTCCAGATTGGCTCTATAAGTTGGGCATGATATCAATTTGATGTTTAATACCTCTTAAGAGGGGTAACCATGTGGAATCTCCTCGAGGAATATATCCTTAAATTCCTACAATAGAGAAACAACAACACTTAGCAAAAGAAGGGTTAAGTTCATTAGTTGAAAGATATACATCCTTGTACAGAAGTATAAGTAATTGTGGCCTTGAAATTAAGACAGTTTTGACCTCACTTTTTCTAGCAAATGCACCTTTTTTTTTTTTTTTTTGTTTCTCTCCTTTTTCCCCACTTTTCTTTTCAATCTCACTTTTTCCTTTCTCTTGCCCACTCTTTTTTTTTTTATTTTTTATTCTTGATCACTCTCTCTCTTTTTCTTTTCCTTTAACTCACACAACTGTTTTTCTCTCAATTTACATTCTTTTGCTATCCTCATTTGATCCTCATATGCTTGTATAGGTGAAAGAAGGGTTAGTATAAAAATCTTATTATTAAAGGCAAAAGTATACCGATTTTTGCATCCATCATGAGTGACCCTCCTACCAAACTACCATAGGCATCCTAAAAGGATATGACTAGCATGCATTACAGCCACATCATGCACAACTTCAACCAAATACTTTCCAATAGATAAGGAAACTAATACTTGCTTGGTTACTTTGATTTCTCCACAATCACTCAACCATTGCAGCTTGTATGGCCTTGGTGCTTTATAGTCTTCAACTTTAACTTGTCCACCAACAAAGTGTGAACCCTCTTCAACACCTCTAAAATTAATTCTGAACTCACTAGAACTGACCGAAATATTTTTAGAATAGTTTGACAATTTTCCTATCATGACCGGACTTTCTATACCAAATCATATTTTTTCTGAAACTAATTAAATTTTCCCTCAAACTGATTGCTCAGCTATTCTAAAATTAATTTCAAGCCTATCGAGAGTGACTGATAAAATCTTTGAACTTTGAAACTCTCAAAAACTAACCTGGACACCAAAGTAAAAGATCTAATTGGCACACCACCAGAACAATCCAGCAGTGGTGCTGCTTAGTCCTCCTGCCTGTGAATTGGCAGTACTGCCCAAAAGCAAGGTGGTGCTGTCTGCCCCTCTAGTGGCGTGGTCCTCACCACCCTCTCTGCAGTTCCCAAATTGCCCTAATGTGATTTTTTTAGCATTTTTTCCAGCCCTATCTTTTACATCTTTTCACATTTTCACTTCCTAAACTACCCTCAATCCTATTTCCCTGTAAATAGGCTCTTCATTTCTCATTTCTCTTCACTTCAAAATTGATATTGATTGCTATCTATCATTTTTTTTTTCTTTCTTTTTCTCCCTCCATCCACTCTCTAATTAATTAATCAATCATTTTAATTAATTAATTTCTTCACCCAAACCAAGTTAATTAATCCTTTTAATTAACTAAAACTTTTTTTTAATCACTCAAAAATTAATTAATTAATCTTTTAAATTAATTATTCACCCTTTTTTAAAATCAAATTAAGTCAAAATCTTTTTTTATCCACCCACTATTTTAATTAATTAATTAATTATTTTAATTAACTAATCCATCCACTAATTATTTTTAATTAATCAAATCCTTAATTAATCCAATCGTCCGGTCTCGATAAAATGGAATTTCGATATGACAAAACACTTCTTTCATCTTGTCCACCAAAATCGAAGGTAATTTTCATCAACCCATCCCCTAAACCAAAATTAATTTAATCAACCTATAAACCCCTTTACTTAATTATAGAATAAACTACGTGGTTTTTGATCCATATTCAATGGGGCACATAAATACATTTGGAATTTAAATTCAAACCTTAAATCCAATCTTTCAAATTATATTATTTTCCATATTTGGATTTCTAAATGCTATTTGTAAGAAAATAAGTGGTCTTCCTAGAATTACATAAGGGTTAGAGAAGACATCCCAATTTTGATTAATGTAAATACCTTAATTGGAATTAAGGAGTAATTATGTGGTTCTCCCAAATCCATAAGGATTAGAGGGAACACTCTCCTTAATTTGTGAATGTTTACCTTAATGGTTTAATTAATCCCTTATGCACCATGCTTTCATATTATGCCATATTCATGCATTTTTTTTTTATAATTATCATCCTATAAGTGTCATTCATGAAATCAATTTTTCTAAGTCAAATTAAACTTAAGAGCCAAATTTAGATTATTTAATCGAAAATCTAATCTCCGAGCTCAACCTGGTTCAAGACTATTGATTTTATTCTTAGGTAAATTAATTAAGAAAATTAATGAATTGGAGTCAAATTAGGTTTTTCATTAATTTTTCCATTTAAAAATAAATTAGGGCGGTGACTCCCAAAATCATTTTTCAAAATCGAAAGTCAATTTTCCGAGCCATAGTCACTCCAATCATGAGCATCGAAATTCGTTCTACAACCTCCTTAAAAATCGCTCACTTTTCCTTAAGGCAAACTTCTCGAGTGAGGGAGGGGCATTTGGGTGAGGTCTCACAATTGGTGACTCCATTAGGGACTGGTTGCCAACTTTTAAAATAAAAAAGAAAGTAAATAAGACGATTAGTATTTGGTTAAGGAAAAATTTTGCAAAATAATTTCCATTAGGCTCATTAAGTATAATTTGACTTTTATGCATCAATTTGCATAATAAAGGGTCTTTGCCTAAACCTTAGCTTTAGGAAAACTTTTAGATGGTGAGTAGCATTGGCTCAACAACTCTATTTGAGTATGTTGGGAGATAACAAAGGCATTCCATCCTGGGATGAATCCCCAATCATTTTAGTGGTATAACTAGTATTCAGTACTATTTGACCCACGCAAGACTTCTTGCCTCACATATGGTTAGGTATATTGATGCTCTAGTGGGACATGGATCCTAAATTAAGCTACTTTTTCACCCTTGTGCATATAATTGCCCTAGGCTTTGACCTTAGTTCCATGTACTGTAATAATTGATACTCTCATATGCATGCTCCTGAAATCTTTTTCGGCATGCATTATGTCATGATCATGCATACATGACATGAGAAACTCGACAAGGTAAATCCTTAAACACCTTAAGACCTTAAACTGTTGGTCCATCACCCCAAAACACAGTGTGAGGCCTCGCCCGTGCACCGGTCTAATCCACTAGAGGGAATCAAGATGCTCATTTGAGTTTAGACTCATAATGGAACCCTCGAGGTTTGAATTGGTTGTTTTTGATAATGATTTAATGAGTCACCATCTTATTTTTATTTAGTTGGGAAAACATTAAGGAAAAAACCCAAATTGACTCCAATTAATTAATTCAATTAATTGACCCAAGGATAAATCACTAGTCTCGAATTAGATTGAGCTCAGGGACTAGGTTTTTGGTTAAATAATCACTATTTGGCTCTTAAGTTTAATTGGGCTTTGAAAAATTGATTTCATAAATGATAAATATTATATGACAATTATAAGATCATGATTAATGCATGAACATGGTATGAGTGCAATGAGAGAATTAAAGTGAAATATTCATAAATTACATTAATTAAAAGGGGGAAAGGAGATTAGTTGAGATTTGGATTTAGATTCCAAACGTGCCTACATACCCCATTGAATGGGGATCAAAACCCACGTAGTTCATTTCACAATTAAGTGGAAGGGTTTAGGAGTTGATCAAATTGATTGATTTAATTTGGGTTTGTGGGTGAGAGGAAAAGGTTGATACCTTTGTTTTTGGAGGGCAGAGAGTTTTACTGGACCGAAATTCTATTTTATCAGGATTAGGTGATTGGACTGATTGGGAGATTAATCAATTAATTAAAATGATTAATTAATTAATTAACACGATGAAAAGAATGGATGAATTAATTAATTAAAAAGATTAATTAATTAATTTTAATGAAGGGTGGATTAAGAAAAATAATTATTTTGATTTTTGAAAAAGTGATTAATTAATTAATTAAAAAAGATTAATTAATTAATTGAGTGATTAATTTAAAACAAAGAGTTTTAGTTAATTAAAAAGATTAATTAACTTGGTTAGAGTAGGATAATTAATTAATTAAAAATATTAATTAATTAATTAAAGAGTGGTTGGAGAGAGAAGAAAAAAAAAAAAATTAGAGGATAGCTATCAACTTTAACTCAAGGTGTGTGGAGAAATGGAGAAAATGAGAGGGTATTTATAGGAAAATGGGGGTGAAGGTAATTTGAGAAATAAAAAAGTAAAAAGACTAAAAGGATATGGCTAGAAAAATCAAATTGGGGGCATTTAGAAAATTTTAGGGGGTAAAAGGGGGAATTACCACTGTAGAGGTTGGTGCGCCACCAGGTCTCTGGATGGCGCCACTGGGCTTCTTGACAACAACCGCGGGAAAGGCCAGCGGCCCCTTCGGTAGCAGCTGACGTGGCAAATTTTTTTTTTTAGAGATTGGTTGGTTTGGGATTTAGGATATTTGGATATCCAATAAAACAAAATTTTGGTTTGGTAAAACTCTCTGCCCTCCAAAAACACAGGTATTAGCCTTTTCCTCTCACCCATAAATCCAAATCAAATCAATCAATCTGATCGACCCCTAAACCCCTCCATTTAATCATAGAATGAACTATATGGTTTTTGATCCCCATTCAATGGAGTACATAGGCACGTTTGGAATCTAAATCTAAATCCCAATCAATTTTCTTTCCCCTCTTTAATTAAATTTATGGATATTTCATTTTAAGTTTCTCATTGCACTCATATTATGCTCATGCATTAATCATGATGTTACAATTGTCATATAATATTTGTCATTCACGAAATTAATTTTTAAATCAAATTAAACTTAATAACCAAACTTAGATTATTTAAATCCAAAAGCCTAGATCTCGAACTCAACCTAGTTTGAGGCTAGTGATTTTATCCTTAGGTAAATTAATTGAAAATTAATGAATTGGAGTCAATTGGATTTTTCCTTAATTTTCCCATTTAAAAATAAATTAGGATGGCAACTCCCAAAAATCATTTTCAAAATTAACTAAATCTGAAACCAAGGGTTTCATCGTGAGTCTAAACCCAAATAAATATCCCGATTCTCTCTAAAGGATCTGGCCGGTGCTTGGGCGAGGCCTCACAGCTGGCTACTCCACTAGGGACTGATTGCCACCTTTTTTAAAATAAATGGAAAATAAGAGGATTACTATTTGGTTAAAGAAAAATTTTTCCCAAATAATCTCCATTTGGGTCATTAAGTATAATTTGACTTTCATACATCACTTTGTATAATAAAGGCTCCTTTCCTAACCTTAGCTTTAGGAAAACTTTTGGATAGTGAGTAGCATTGGATCGATAACTCTCTTTGAGTATGTTAGGAGATAGCGAAAGCATTCCATCCTACGATGAATTCATTCGGTGGTGTAATGAGCAATTAGTACTGTTAGACCTACACAAGGCTCGTTGCCTCACACATGGTTAGGTATATTGATGCTCTAGTGGGACAGGGATCCTTAATCAAACCACCCTTCACCCTGGTGTATGTAATTGGCCTAGCATTGACCCTAGGTTCCATGTACCATAATAATGGAGCTATTTGTGCATATTCTCATGAAACCTTTTTCAACATGCATCATAACATTGCCATGCATATATAACATGATAAGTTTGATATGGTAAACCCTCAAACACCTTAAAAACCCTAAACCGGTGGTCCGTTACCCTCACACATTGATCCTGTCAATATGTAAACCCAGTGACCAATCACGTGGAAGGAATCATTTTTCCTCTCTTTTTTTCTTCACAATTTTGTATTCTTTCCCATTTTTTCTATTTGTTTTTTGTTTTCAAGGTACCAATGGCTAATACCTCTAGCTCCTTTGACCAACATGCAATGAGCACCTTTTTCACCAATCTCCTCAAGAAATAAGAGGAAACTTTTCAAGCTGCACTCACCATCACCCTTAAGACCTAAGTTGACATTTTCACCCATGCTCTCAATGCCCATTTCGCCATTTTCACTAGTGCAATTAACTTCTAATGCCAATCCATCATCAGTGAGGTCAAGGAAATGACCAATGCCACTATTATTTCCCTTCCTTCCTATGTTGAGCCTGCATCTACCAAAGTTGGGACTAGCCATGCCATGCCCCTACTTTTACTCCTCCCATTATTGATCTCACCAATAATGGGAAAGCACATGAAACTCTAACCTATCCTACCGTGGACTTGAATGTAACCACTCCCTCTCCCACTATGAATCCTTTTTAAAGTGGAGATTTTTTTAGCTTTTCTAAAGCTAAGAAATTAATGGAGAAAATTGAGGCCATGGAGAGAATACTCAAGAATGTCAAAGAGCACGAAGACATGGTAGATGTTGACTCCTTAGCTTTCTTTCCAAATGCACGGGTTCCACTAAAATTTAAAATCCTAGTCATGGACAAGTTCAATGGCACCATGTGTCCCCAAACTCACCTCAGGATGTATGTGGGTGACATGAGACCTTTTGGTATGGATGACGAGCTCCTTACTTAGTTATTCCAACAGTCCTTGACTAGAGCTGCTGTTAAATGGTTACTAGATCTCAATCAGAATCACAAGAAGACTTAGGATGACATATGTAATGCATATGTCAGGCAATACCACTACAACATCGAGGTGGATGTCGCCTGTCGAGATTTGGAAACCACCAAATAAGGGTAAAGAGAATCCTTCACTGCGATCCTTACAAGGTTGAAGACAAAAATGGCTCAAATGGTGAACCGTCCATCTGAAGTAGAGCAAATTGACATCATCGTCAATAACCTCCTCCCTTAATATCAAGCTCATCTGTACACATAGTATCTCCCTAGCTTTAAAGCTCTCATTGTCACTACTGCTAAGATCAAGGATTTGACCAATCCGGACAAGTCAAGGATCAGTCCTCTAGTTCGAGGTATCACAAGAATACTAACTACACCACCAATACCACCCAAAGAGAGGAGGAGGTAAATGTAGTGTCCTGTCACCAGCCAATGAAGTTAAAAACAAGGAGGACTTTCTTTGAGCTGGGCATGCCCCTCAGCATCGTTTATAAGAAAACCTTAGAGGCAAATCTGGTTAAGCCCTTAGAACTACGACCTCCTCCAAACCCCTTACCCAAGGGTTATCATGCTATTGAGCACTATAATTATCATTAAGGGCCAGTGCACAAAATTGATGCATGCAAGGCTCTAAAGCACAAAATTCAAGACGTCATTCATAGCGGAGACATCATGGCTCCGAAAACTAAAGTCTAGCACCACCATCGATCCTTTTCTAAAGTAAGGAGCTCACCCAACCATCTCAAGCCTCACCCAATAATCGGTATTTGAGAAGAGTGCTAGCGTTGTTGTGCTCTTACCCAAGTCTTTCGAGTCTATGTTTGAGTCACATAAGCCTGAGTTTGAGTTTGGGTCGTTTCAGTCTGTATCTATTAAATCTTTCTTTGAGTTTGGTTCTGCTGAGTCTTGTCCTCCTTTTTTAGCTTATCCTTTAATGTACTTATGATAGGACTTTTATCAGTAATAAAAATTTTGAAATTTTTGATTTGCGTTAATTTTTTCTGATTCATCTTTAAATGAGACATCTTAAAAAAAGCAATAAAAAAAAAGAGAACCAAAAAAATGAAATGAAAAATACAAAAAATAAAAAAATGAAAAAGAAAAAAGGATTAATTAATTGTGGCACAGAGGAAAAGAATAAAAAAATCTCATATATTGCATATGCATGGTATTAGTGAAAAAGCTCTTGAGCTGTTCTGCACAAGACATGGACATGATAGGAATGATCCAAGCATTGTAGTCCACGAGATTCTAACCTACAAGGATAACCTACAGAGAATGAAGACAAAATAGATTGAAAAGTATCATGACCAGCTAAACGCCATTGATGAAAAGAGAATCGATGCTCCATACAAAATTTAGGGCCATCAATGGAGACTGCCCGAGCACTTCAACTAGAGGGTGAGAGACAAAGGTTTGTAAGAAGGAAATCTAGTTTTAGGCCCCTATTCATGATCCAAGAGGAAGTTGAAATTGAACTGGGCCGAAAGTATAAGAAGATCCTATTTGACAGAGGCACCATCTTTATGAACATAGGCGAAAGTGAATTCTTTCATCTTGGTAACCTAAATTAGTTGAAATGATACGTCATCTAAAAATGACATCTGTATTTCATTTTTGTTTTTCATGGATATATAATCAGAACTACATGGACTTGATTCTCCTTAAAAGAAATGACTGAGAGAAAAGTAATGTAAGGGATACGTAGGTAGTCTGTCTCGGGTGCGGTCTAAATCATAATATTTTGTTTGCATCACATTCTCATTTTTTTCTATGGCTAATACATCATTCACTTAATTCTTTTGCCTAAACAAAAAAAAAAAAAAAAAGAAAAAAAAGAAAAAAAAGAAAGAATAAGAAGAAGAAGAAGAAGAAAAAGAATGCTCGTTAAGCTGAAAAACTGAAAAGGCGGCTTAGGCAGAAATTAGAGCAAAAAAAATAAAAGATGTCTCATTTAATGGTGGTTCGATTTTACAAAATACAAACTCATCATTATGACAAAAAGGATAGCCCTTTTAATGTTGTCTATAGCTTATCCTATTTCGTGTAGTCTTGTTAACCTGTAATTATTTTGAACTGAAATAAAAGGAGGTCATGTTTGAATTCATGGTCTAGCCAGTCCTCCTCTATCTCCTGAGATGCAAATCTCTCCTTTCCTCATTAGAATCAAAGTTTACCATAATCTCCTCAAATGGGCACACTGCCGCAATAGTAGAGGTATCAATAAGAATCATAATTGTTCACCATAGCAGTATCAAAAACCCTCTCTTGAGTACCAATAGTTCTGAAACTATTCCCAAAAAATCCTCCTCTATAATTTAGAAGATGCAGTCCTCCTCTTTACCTTAACTGTAGTAGTCTTTCCCTGAACCTCCAATGTAGTGTCATCTTATCCTCTCTACAGTCACAATCTCTTTTGTTATTGTCACCGTAGTTTGAGTCACTATTACAACTTATAATGTCGCATTTCCAGTAGATCCTCGAGTCTCCTTCAAAGATCAAGTCACCCCTTCTGTTCTGCTGCAATCCTCTCGCTACTAGTGGCCCTTCCTATAGTCTCTTCCTCTTTAGCTACATCACTCTCTATTCCCTTTAATAGGGTAGCCTGGTACTCTCTCTCAACTAGCTAAACTACCTTTATCAACCATTTGTCATACCTCTCTATGATCCTAAATGAAATTCCAAAATGAACAGCATGATAACTCCTTAGCCAGCGATCCTTGATAGCTTTAGCAATGGGAGTTATGATTTGCATAGACTTTGAGAAAGAAAAACTGGGGGCACATCATGAGTATGCCTTAAAACACTCATACCTTAGCCAAAGGTCATTTAAACCAAATCCAACAGGCAAACCAATTTCCAGTCATAAGAGATCCAGTCCCTTACAATTGCCAGTGCTAAAGTATGTCCTCTTAGGTAAGCTTTGATAGCTATTCTACCCAATCTCTGACCAAGTCTTAGTAAGGCACATGCCATACTGAGAAATAAAGGCCACCACCTAGAAATGGTCCATCACTCGTACTTCTAAGATAAACCAAAACCTAAAATAGACACCTATAAAGCACTCTAATAGAAAGGGTAAAAATAGATAAATTTTTCTCACTTAGTGAATAACTGGTAAGAGAATTCATCTTTCTAAATCTCAAACAAAGCAATCAAGAATCATTAATGTCTCTGCTAGCATGGCTTTAACCACAAAATGTCTCTGCTTCATCTACCACTTCGACGTCACTCCAATCAACAGACTTGCATCTAACTCTCTAACAGAAAACTAAGGCCATCATCTTGAGTCTCTACCCCCTCATGTCTCCTTAGACGTGGGATCATGAAACTTCTCAAATCACAATAGTCAAATGCACTTGATCATCACCAACCACCATCTGGCCTGCAACATCCTGAGGTAAGTCTAAGAAAAAAAAAAGGAACTCTTGAAAAAATTCAAAAAATGCCAAACTTTGAACTCTAACACCACTACAGTTACCTCCGAGTCATAGCCAAGTCATAGCATTGAACTTCCCAAAGGTGGGACACAACTCCTCTTTAGCAGCACCAAAATAGAAAACATGTGCCACCGGATCCTAAAACTTAAATCAAGCCCTAAGAAAAATCTCAATACACTCAAACTCCTTGTAATGCCACCATGGCAATTATTCCATACCAACCCAAGTTGAGTTCTTCAGCTTTGTCAAGTTTCTTAGTCCATAATTACATGGCTCCATGAATGTAAAAGTCATATGAAAAAATTGCATTCACAAAGCAAATGCATGAAACCACCTTTATGCATCCATACAATCATCCATTACAAGCATCATCACAAATCATGCATGGCATAAAAGTCAAACAAAAGGTCCATGAATTCTAAAATGTACATACATAAACATGCATCATCTATGCATCAGCATCTATGCAATCATCTGCAATCATGCACCATCATATATAAGCTGAGCCAATAGCCTCACCGACATCTCTTAAAGCTGACTAGTACTTCCTCAAAGTTGATTGATACCTCCTAAATCTGACCAATGTCTCTTTGAAGCTTAATGATACCTTTCCAGATCTAATCAATGAAGTATGACTTCTAGAGTCCCTTTACTCTTGGCAAAGTTCCTTTGAGCCTTCTAAAAGGCCCAACCCCTTACATTTAGAAGCCTAAGTTTCTTTGGCGCAACCATAATCTTGTTAGAATCTTTTGCGCCAACTCACTATAGGCTGAGTCTCTTCCTTTACTGAACTCTTTTCAGAATCTATCAAGCTAACTCCTAAAAGTAGAGGCTCTCCTCCTACCGAGATCTTTTTAGAATCTCTTGAGTTGACTCGCCATAAGACGAGGCTTTTTCTTTACCAAAATCATTTTAAAATCTGTCGAGCCTACTCGCCATAGGCTCAGGCTCTCTTTATATCAAAATCTTTTTAGAATCTTTTAAGTCGACTCACTATAAGCTGAGGCTCTTCCTCTTCCAAAATCTTGTTAGAATCTTTCAAGCTGACTCGCTATAGGTTGAGACTCTATTTTCACTAAATTATCTTGTCCAAAATCATCTTCCACCTATGAGTGTCTAGAAATGGTCACCTAGACATCCATTTTGTTCTTTTTTCATATCTTTTATCAAAATCCATCAACTCCACCCATAAATGTCTAGAAACAATCACCTAGACATCAATGTGGTTTCTTTTTCTATCTCTTTTATCGAAATCCATCAATTCCATCCATAAATGTCTAGAAACAACCACCTAGACATCAATGTGGTTCCTTTTTTCATATCTTTTGTCCAAATCCATCAATTTCACCCATAAATATCTAGAAACAATCACCTAGATATGTACGTGGTTTCACTTTCCACATCTTTTACCTAAATCCATAAATTCACCCAAAAATATCCACCCAAAAATATCCACCCACTAGCTTAAATATCCCTTTGGTCCATTTTCTCATTTCCATTCATCAGCCACATTTTCCACTCATAAATGTTTAGGAATAATTGCTTAAATATCCCTATAGTTCTTTTTTAACCATGTCTCTCATCCAAACTTGTCTAAGCATTGGCATAGATATTACTTTGATTCCTTATACCACTCCTTTCTTCCGAGTTCACTATCATCAGAATTGCCTTATAGATAAGACAATTCTGATGAGGGGGGCAACTGTGAACCCTTAATTTTACACCTTAACATCTGGTCGTAGTTTGACACCTGTTAAGATTAGTGCGCTACGCAGAGCTAGCATGGCGGTCTTGCTAGCGAATTAGTGGGCATAGGTCAGAAGTGCTGCCCCCATAGCAAAAAACAGACTTTTAGTCACATTAGTAGGAGGATACTTAATTTTTTAGACTCTGACACTTTTTCCACCTAGATTGGACCTTCTATATCATACAATATTTTTTCAAAATTGACCAGATTTCTCTCAAACTGACTGTCTAGCTGTTTTAAAATTAATTTTGAGCCTATTGACACTTACTGATAAGATTTTTAAACTCTATAACTCCCAAAAATTGACCTAAAAACCTTAAAAACTAACCAAAAAAATACCTAGAAAAGTGACTTGAGCTGTGTCAGACCTGACGAGGCTCTACGTTAGGGGTGGTGTAGATCCGTACCAGTAAAGCGCGGTGGCCGCGTCTCTTAGATGCGATAGTAGAGTATCTCTGACGTGGATCTGTGTCAGACCTATCCACCTTGCCCAAGTCAAAATGACCAAAACGCCTCTAATTTGATTTTTTTAGTATTTTGTAGCCCTATACGTCTTTTCACATTTTCACTTCCTAAATCACTCTTACCTTATTTTCCTGTAAATAGTCCTTCCATTTCCTCATTTTAAAACATCCTTTGAGTTACAGTTAATAGCTATCCTCTAATTCCTCTCTTCGTCTCCCTCTAACCACTCTCTAATTAATTAATTAATCTTTTTAATTAATTAATTTTCTCACCCTAAGTAAGTTAATTAATTTTTTTAATTAACTAAAACTCTCTTTTTTTAATTAAAGTTAATCACTCAATTAATCAATTAATTAATCTTTTTAATTAATTAATTAACATTTTTCAAAATCAAATTAATCATATTTCTTAATCCACCCTTCATCCAAATTAATTAATTAATCTTTTTAATTAATTATCCATCTTTTTCATCATACTAATTAGTTAATTAATCATTTCAATTAACTAATTAATCTTCCAATCAATCAAATCACCCGGTCTTGATAAAATGAAATTTCGATCTGGTAAAATTCTCTGCCCTCCAAAAACACAGGTATCAGCCTTTTCCTCTCACCCATAAACCCAAACCAAATCAATAAATTTGATCGACCCCTAAATCTCTCTACTTAATTGTGGAATGAACTACGTAGGTTTTGTTCCTTATTCAATGGGGTATGTAGGCATGTTTGGAATCTAAATCCAAATCCCAATCAATCTCCTTTCCCCTCTTTAATTAAATTGATGGATGTTTCATTTTAATTTTCTCAATACACCCACACCATGCTTATGCATTAATCATGATGTTATAATTGTCATATAATATTTATCATCCATGAAATTAATTTTTAAGTCAAATTAAACTTAAGAGCCAAATTTAGATTATTTAAAACCAAAAACCTAGTCCTTGAACTCAATTTGGTTCGAGGCTAATAATTTTATTCTTAGGTAAATTAATTGAAAATTAATGAATTGGAGTCAATTGGGTTTTTCCTTAATTTTCCCATTTAAAAATAAATTAGGGTGGTGACTCCTAAAAATAATTTTCAAAATCAACCAAATCCAAACCTGAGGGTTCCCTCGTGAATCTAAACTCAAATGAGCATCCTGATTCTCTCTAGCGGTTTGGGTTGGTGCTCAGACGAGGCCTCACATTGCCTAAAACCCATTCCTTGTCTGAAACCAACTCATTACCTTAAGGCTCAATACCTTTGGCCTTATATACCCAAACTTCATAGTCATAAGCCTAAAATTCTTGACCTATCATACCTTAAACCCTAAAATAGTTGGCCTACTAATCCATCAGAGTCTGCTTGCCTATATTTCCATCACCTTTTCTATCCCTACCCGTTCACTTATTAGGTTTCTTTGGCTTTGTTTCAAAGTACCAATAGCCAACTAGGTTGATATGGATGCCCTAACCACACTTATAACTAGCTTCATTAAGAAGCAAGAAGAGCATTTCCAAGCTAACCTAGTTGCTCAATAGATCCAATTTGAAGAAAACAAAAAGGAACAAAGGTAGGCCATCATTGAGGAAGTTTGATCTGTTATCCTTACCAAGCAAACCTCAACAAGAGTAATCTTAATCACAATCTAAACTAGACCTATCTTGAGAAACTTACCAACACTCAAGGCCCAAGCACTACTACCCACTCTAGCTCTTCCTATTTCCTAGATCCTTTTCAAGATGGGGAAGCTTTCTCTCATTTAGACACCAAATTAATTATAGATAAACTTAAAGCTATGGAGAAAACCAGAGCTGCCAGAAGATGGTTTTTTTTTTTCATTGGACAGGAGCAAAAAAAGAACATGAGATGATATATGTCATGCCTTTGTCAAGTAATATCATTAAAACACCAAAATGAATGTCACTAGGCATGACTTGGAAACCACTAAGCAACTTCTAGATGAATCCTTCTCCATATTCCTTACAAGGTGGAGGGCTAAAGCTGCTCAAATGGTAAACAGGCCAACTGAGCAAGAATAAGTGGATATCATTGTCAAGAATATACTTTTAACTTATCAAGCCCACTTGTTAACACAATACCTACCCACCTTTAGAGCTTTTATTGCAACTACATTAAAAGTTGAAGATTGCATCAAAAGCAAATCATTTCAAAGCTGAATTCTCCACTACCAACCAAAATAATGATAAGGAATTTGAACCAAATTCGACTTTAGCTTACCACAACCTGAATGGAATGACATGGAAGAGTTCAAGCCCAGCTAATTTGACCTATTTGAGGTTGAATCTCAAGTTTAAATACAAGTTTGAGTTCAAATCTCAAAGTGTAAGTCTAAATTTGTGTAAGAGTCTATCGTCTTATTTTCCTTTTCCTATATTTTTGTTGACCATATCTATCCCTTTTTCATTATTTTGTAATAAAGTTTCCTTTATAGTAATACATCTATATTTTCTTTTCATTATTTATGCATTATTTTTCTTATCTTTCTTATTTAGTTCGACATGGATGAGCTTAAAAAAAAAGAGAAAAAAAGAAAAAGAAAAGAGAAAAAAGAGAGAAAAAGAAGGAAAAAAAAAGGAAAAGAGAGAGAAAAAGAAGAAAAAAAAAGAAAAGAAAAGAGAGAGGTAGAGATCTAATCCACCACACTTAGCATAGATCATAATTTAAGGTGCCCTCATTTTCATAAATCAGTAATCACTTCATCGGCTCCTAATCAAGGAAGGTCAAGTAATAGACCTCTCATCAAATAGTTGAAGCACAAAGAACAAGTAAATGTAATTACCATTGCACTTTGGATAATCAAGTGATGCACCTTGACAAAGGACAAAAAGTTCAGAAAAGATATTCATCAAACCCAGGATTAAAAAATCAAACCCCTTCAAAGTAGTAGCCCAAATCATGGTGGAATGTTTTCTTTTAAATTTCATTTATTCAAGCTCGCTAAGTTGAAAACCTAAAGAGGTGGCTCACATAGAAGTTAAAGCTAAGAGAGAGAGAGAGCTCATCCTAATCATCTTTCCTCGTGTCTAAAGTTGTCAAATCATCTTCAATTAATCCTTTTGTCTCATATCTTCAAAGTCATCCTTTTTCACTAGAGGCTTGTTTTTTAAATTTATTATGTGTTCTATGCCCTTATCCTATAATGGAGGCATATCTTTCTAGAATTTCATCATCTCTTGTCAATCCACCCTGTCATTTAGCTTAAAAAGCTAATGCAAATCTCTAGTCTATCACATCCCTATGTCTCATTTGGGGACATGACCCCTAAGTTATCTTTTCTCATTAGTCCTTTAACCACTCCTTAAGGTACTTTCTTTCAGCCAGTGTCTCACCTGCATTGAGTCAAACCAATAACATGTCATTCCAAGTGTCTCCTTAATCTCAAACAGCAATGTTAGCTTGGCTTATTCTTTTTTAATAAATCATGCTACAAACAGCAAAACCATAAAGCCTCCATGATCCTTTTCAAAAGTTCCAACCTACCTTCAAACCATTCCCAAGCTTAATGAAATCATACTATTTTATCCTAAACCTCATTGGCAAATCATACCATTTAAGCTCAAGCCTTGTACCACCCTTTCTTTGGCAAAATATCATCATAGGCAGAACCAAAAATCTCAAGTCTCTAAGGACTCATCATCATCGAAGTCAATTTCCTTAACAAAATCAAAGTTGAGTCATCATTCTCAAGTTGATTAAAAAGGGCTTGAATGGTCAAAGCCCATCCCATACCTCTTTGGCAAACATCTCATTATCCTTGAAAGGCCAAGCCTCTTAGGAAAATCATATAATCCTTGAGATCAATAGGTCTACAAACCATTGTTAGCTTAATTCTCTTAGATTGACATAACCATGTCAAAGGGGAAACTCCCTATCTAGGAGCTTACGGTGTCTTTGTGACAAAAATGTTTAGCATTATACTTGAGATAAAGCTAACCATCTTTAAAAAAAGGTCTAAAGCACCCTTGTAGAAAAGCTCAAGCTGATGAACTATTCTCAAAGCTTAAAGTCTTTTAACCAAAAGCCTTCATAACGAAGCCCAAGACCAAAAGCCTTCACCATAAAGTCCAAACCCATAAGCCTTCACCATGAAGCCTAAACTAAAAGGCCTTCACCATGAATCACACTCCTATAAGGCTTTCATTTATAAAGCCCATGATCTCTTTTAAGGCCAAATTTGACTAAGACTTCCAAATTGATTTCCTAGCCTAACCTTTCCTCTAAGTAAGACTGAGCTTCTTAGTTCTATCTCCTATAAAGTCTAGCACTCTAGCCTGGTCTCTTTGATGCAATCTTAAGGCAAAATATGACCAAGCTTTCTGAATGAACTCCTCAATGGCTATAACCTAACCAAGCCTCTAATATGACCTCTTATATAGCCAAACTAGATTGAGGTTCCAAATGATCCTAGCCAAGGCCAAACTCGACCTAGCCGTCCTAGATGATCCATTCATTCTAAACAATCTTTCCTAAAGCCAACTCGAATTGAGCTTCCAAAAGGATTCTCCCCAAAGGCCATAACTAATTGATCTTATTGCTAGACTTGACCTAAAACTTTTGCATGAACTTCTATAAAAATAAGCCTGACAAGCTGACCTCCCTAAAACTAAGCCTAACCTAGCTTTCCAACCTAATAATCTCTAAGGACTTGACCTTTCTAATCGGGCTTTCTAATTAAGATCAAACCAAACCTTCTTCCATACTAGAGGCACCTAAGCCCAGCCCGACCTCTTCCATCCATACCTAGCTTAACGTCCCAAAATGATTTCTTCTTAGGCTGAACTGATAGCCATTGACCAAGCAACCTCATACCTGATATGACCTTATGCTATTCTCAAAGCTCAAGCCTTTCAAATTGACTAGCTTGATCTCTTCCATACTTAACCTAGCTTTCTTAAATGACTGCAACCAAAGCTAAACCAATAGCCTTTGATCGACCCTTTAACTAGCCTTATACCTGGCCTAAGTTAAGTGTGACCCTACCATCCCGTAGCTAATTTATTCAAACAAAATAATCAAACTGCTTTCCTTTATTATTCTAAAATGGAGGCATCTTTCTTTTAAAAAATCAGCACTCTCCTACTAAAATGACCCTTCAAAAGTCTAAAGTATCCAATCATTGCATAATTATATGCATTTTGTATTAAATAGACTCTTGAATTAATATGGATTATTAGGTCAAAATTCACAAAGCAAGACATATTACCAATCTGAGTCAAGAAAGATCATCAATCTAAGTTCCCAAAACAAAATGGATCATCAAACTGACAAATCACTAATCAGAGTTACCGAACCAAAACTTGGACCATCAACATCTCCAACATTAAACCAGCTCTTTTAGAGTCAGACCCATCCTAGGATAGCCTTAGGATCTATACCTTAAAACTCAATTATGTATCTCTTTTAATTAGACCCATCCTAAGATAGCCTTAGGATTCATACCTTAAATATGAATTAGGTATCTTTTTTAATCAGACCATCCTAGGACAACCTTAGGATCATCAACCTAGCATAGGGCTAGGTTTCTCTTTCAAAACTTATCAGACCATCCTAAGATAGCCTTAGGATCACTTCATCCATAAATGTCTAGTAACGATCATATAGGAAACCTTGTAGTTCCTTTTTCCACCTCTTTTATTCAAAATCTACCATTTTCACCCATAAATGTTTAGTAATGATCACGTAAACATCCTGGACTGAGTGGCACTAATATGGTGCTGCTGGCCTAGCGAGCACCATATTGGTGTCGCCCGTGCCACTAATCTTCGTTCTTTCCTATTTTTCCCTCTGTTTTTTCTATAAATAGGGTCCACTCCTAATCATTTGGGACAAATAGTTTTAGATATAAAAAATATCTAATTTTTTTGTCAGTTTTAAGCCAAAAGTTCTATCAATTTTCAAAATAATTTTTTTTTTAATTTCATATCTAATTTCAAAGTTTAATTCTTATTTTCAATTATTATCTATTTGTTTCTCTTTTTTTGTTTAATTCTTTTTGTGCAAGGTTTATCGTGTGAGATTCCAACCAAGGTGGAGCTTAGATTTGCTGCAAGGCTTGCCCCATTCATACAAAGAAAGTGCAAAACCAAGGAATAATTCCTTCTTTTGAGATTTCTCAAATAAGATATAGAATTCTCTCTTTTATATCTTCCCTTAGGTCTAAAACTGAAAAAAAAATTTAATCTTGTTAATTTTAAATCTAAATTAAATTAACATTTTCCAAAACTTTTCCTTCTTACGAAGGAAGAACTGCATTTTAGGCAGACATGCTAGCCTTTTAGGCATCAACTCCAAAATATTTTTTAAAATAATTTTCCCTTTTCTTTCATTTTTTTAATGAGATTATTTCTATTTCTATTTCTATTTCTATTTTTTTTAATGTATAATTGTGTTGTTTCTTTTGTGCTAATTTCTTTTTGATTTGTGGATTCTTATAATTAGTTGAGGAATGTGTACTTTTCCTAGTACCTATAAGGGATAGATAAAAGATCCTCTTCTATTTATTTTTAATCCATTTTTGTTTGTAATAATTCTTAAATAGATTTTATTTTGTTAATTGCTTTATAATTGTCATGCATAGCACGGATATTACTGCTCAAACATAATCCTCATTTTTGTTCATGAAATTTATTTTAAGTCATTTTGTATTAAATTTGCCAAACTAATTTTGTTAAAATAAACAAAAAACCTAGTCCTCGAATCCTTTTTGGTTTGAAGGCTAGTGATCTTTTTCCTTTGGGATATTAATTGAAGTTAATTTGGGTTTTTTCCTTAATTTTTTCCCAAATAAAAATAAAATTAAGGTAGTGACTTTTCAAAATCAATCAATCTGAACTCGAGGGTTCCATCATGAGTTCAAATCTAAATGAGCATTTCAATTTCCTTTCAGCGGATTAGATAGGTGCTTGGGTGAGGCCTTATAATGATGAGCTCCTTGCTTAGTTATTGTAACAATCTTTCATCAAGCCTACTATCAAGTGGCTCTTAGATCTTGACCATAACCATAACAAAAAATGGGATGACATTTGTGATGCTTTTGTTAAGCAATATCACTATAACATTGAAGTAGATGTTAAACTTTGAGACTGTTAAGCAAGGTCAAAGAGAGTCCTTCATTGCGTTCCTTACAAGGTAGAGGGCAAAAGTAGCCCAAATGGTAAATCATCCATTTAAAGAAGGGCAAATCAATGTTATCATGAAGAATCTCCTCCCTCAATACCAAATTCACTTGTACACCAAATATCTCTTAGACTTTAAGGCCCTTATTGCCACAACTTCTAAAATTGAGGATTTGATTCCATTTGGTCAAATAAAAAATGAATCCTCAAGTTTGAGATACCAAAAGAACACTAACTTCATCTCCAATATAATTCACTTTGCCCAAAAGGGAGGAAAAGTCAATATTGTTTCCTACCAGCAACCTATAAGGTTGGAAAGAAGAAGTTTCTCTGAGTTGGGAATGCCTTTGAGCACTGTCTATAAGAAGGTTTGAAAGGCTATCATATTAAACCCTTACACATATTATCAAGCTTTTTGTAAGGCTTTGAACCAATGTTAGGCTCCTATTGACATCTTGCCCGAAACCCTTATGTCATCTTTGACCAACACTACCAAATCCATGACCTTTTCTTTCAGTGATTAAGACATCCCTTATGGAGATGAAAGCCACGACCATGCTTTTTACATCATAATAATGACCCGAGGCAAAACTGTGCCTATAGTGTTAGTGGATAATGGGTTTATACTGAATGTATGCCTATTGAAAGTGGCCAGCTACCTAGGATTAGAGGCTTTAGATTTCATCCCATCAAATCAAGTGGTGAGAGCATATGACAACACCAAGAGAGAAGTCTTAGGTGTAGCAAATCTTGAAGTCATAATTGGACTAATAACAATGCCAATCCCATTTCAAATGATTAATGTCCTGGCCTATTTCAATCGCCTACTCAATAGGCCATCGATCCATTAAGTAAAAGCAGTCCTTTCATCCTTACACTAGAAGTTGAAATTTCCCTATAGTACAAATATTATAATCATTCGAGTTGACGTACATAGGAAAAGTGACATTCCAAGCTCTATGCTGATTTTTAAAATTAAGCCTGAACCCTCTGCCATTCCTCTATCTAGCTTCTTATTTAACACTATGAATTCATTCAAGGGGAAGGTAAAGAGTTCGTTCCTTTCAATTTTGATCCATATAGTAATATGGCAGTGGCTAACATGATGAAGAAAATAGATTATTTTTTAGGTTTACGGCTTAGAAGAAACCAATAAGGGATCACCCAATTTCTTGAGTACCCTACTACCACTCCTCTTTTTAGTCTTAGCTATGTGCCCAAACCAGAAGATATTGAAGAATTGGAGGAAAGAGCTAAACTAAAAGCCGAGGCCAAGTCACAAGGTGAGACTTATAATTGGCCTATATGCCCCTACTTCAAAACTCTTAATTGTGAAATAGAGAGAGGATTTCCCCTATTGTGGCTTTCCCAAACCTTGGTTTTGTCCTATTTCTAAAAAGCTAATACCTGGTTTCAAAATTTTCTTTGATGTTAAGCTTAATCTAGAGGAGTGCGAGCATATTTATCAATTGGAGGAGGATTAGAAACAAGCATGAAGCCCTCTATTTTCAAAACCATCCACATGATCACCAACCACTAAGAACTTGACCCCATCAAGCCCATTCGACCATCCCAAGCACCACTGAATAATTGGTATTTCGATAAGAGCACTAGCCCTATTATGCCCTCATTTGAGTCTTTTGAGTCTGAGTCTACTGAGTATGAGTCTAAGTCTGAATCCTCTGAGTTTAAATATAAGTTTGTTAATTCCTTTTAGTCTTTGCTACCAAATTTTGTAACTCTTCTCTCAGGCTTATCCTTTTAAGCTGATGTAACCTATGATGATCGAACCTTTATCTTCAATAAAATGAAAAAGTTCTATGCTTACTTTTCTAACTCTGTATGCTCTACTTCCTCTAACTCATCATTAAATGGGAATTTTGAAAAATAAAATGAATAAAAAAAAGAAACAAAAAATGAAAATCACAAAAAACCAATAAACTATGGCACAAAGAAAGATCTTAAAATTCCATACATTACATCTGCATAGCTTCACATATAGGCATTGGTCAAAAAAGTTTGTGAGTCCTTGGAATGTTTCACATGGAAGCCCTAGGATGGTAAGGGTAGATCTAAGCATAACAGGTCATAAGATCCTGATTTATGAACATGTGAAGCTTGTAAAGCGAAAACTGAGAAGAATAAAGATAGAATAGTCTTTGAAGATCAAGGAAAAAATAGCCAAGTTGCTAAATAATGGGTTCATCGAGCCCATCACTTATCCCTCATGGTTGGCCAACACAGTGCCTGTTCCCAAGGAGGATGGAAAGGTTTGAATGTGTGTTGATTATAGAGACCTCAACAACGTTTGCCCAAAGGATGATTTCCCTTTGCCTCATAATGAATTCCTTGTAGACTATATGGTTGGTGCATTAGTGGTCTCCTTGACTGACCTTTATGCGGGCTATAATCAGGTCTAAGTCTATACTCCTGATAAGGAAAACACATCGTTTGTGACAAAATAGGGCACCTATTGTTATTAAGTAAGGCCTTTTGGCCTAAAGAATGCTAAGGGTACTTATTAAAGAATGGCCACTATTATCTTCCATGATATGATGCATAAGGATGTTGAAGTATATGTGGGTGACATTGTTATAAATTTTGAAATTCTTAAGGGACATCTAGAATCCCTAGACAGATTCTTCACTAGGCTTAGATAGTATGATCTCAAGCTGAACCCAACTAAATGCTTTTTTGATGCCTCTTTATATGTGTTTCTAGGGCACTTAGTCAGCCAGAGAGGTATAGAATTGGATCCAGCCAAGTCAAAGGTAATTATAGAAATGCACCTTCCTAAAACTGAAAAGGAGATTAGAGATTTCCTAGGTCACTTACAGTATATTAGCCATTTCATTACACAACTCGCAAATAATTGTGGGCTGATTTTTAAGCAACTAAGGAAAGAAGCCTCTAAGTAGTAGAATGAAGAATTCCAAGAAGCCTTTGGTATAATCAAACAATACCTCCTGAATCCACCAATACTGTAACCCCCAAGGCTAGGTTAGCCATTATTACTCTATTTATCAATAACTTCAGAAGCTATAGGTGCAATGCTTGCCTAAAATGTCACAGATTCATAAAAAAAGAATGCCATATACCATTTGAGCAAACGTATGCTAATTCATGAGCTTAAGTATAACCAAATTGAGCAATTATGCCTAGCCTTAGTTTAGATATGCCATAAGCTCTAGCATTACCTATGCTCATATATAATCCATGTGATAGCTGACAAGAGCCCCTTGAAATTCCTTATAGAGAAGCTAGTTCTCTACAACAAGATGGCATGATGGATGGCAGTTCTCGCAGCATTTGACCTAAAGTATATCCTGAAAAAGGTAGTTAATAAGAGCATAATTGTTAATCAACTAGCTGTAGCCCTTATGGAAGGTGAAGTATTTGAGCCTAAGTTTATGGATAAGGACATATTGATCATAAACCCTAAAGTATGAAAGTTATCCTTAGACGGTGCCTTTAATAGTAAAGGCTATGGACCTGGCATAGTTCTTTTCATTCCTAAAGGGGATGATCTGCCTATGGCAATTAAGTTGGCCTTTAAGGTAACCAATAATGAAGCAGAATATAAGGCATACATAGTTGGTTTAAAGGTGGCTATTAACATGAGAATAGAATATTTGGAAGTCTACAGCGACTCTAACCTCATTGTTTCCTAAGCTCTCAGTAGGTGAAAGATTAGATAAGAGCATTTAGTTCTTTACCATCAATGTTTGAATGACTTAGCTGAGAGTTTTCATGAACTCTCTTTTCACTACTTGCCAATAGCAAAGAATCAATTCACTGGTGCTCTGGCCACCTTAGCCTCAATGATAGATATGAGTAATAATGAGATACATAAGCCTGTTGTCATTGAAGTAAAGTGGTAGCTTGGATATTACATTGTGTGTATGAATCTTCAGCTGGCTGACACTAAGCCCTAGTTTTGGGACATCCTCAACTACATCTAGAATGGCAAGTATCCAAAAGGGGCCTCAAAAGCATATTAGAGAACCTTAAGGCAGCTATCTACTGGTTTTATACCCAATCGCAATGTGTTATATAAGAGAGCCTAGGATAACATCCACTTGCAATATGTGACCAAAGAAGAAGCGTAGCAAATTATAGAATGGGTCTATGGTAGAGAGGAAGGCCCACATATGAATAGTGTAGCTTTGGTGCAAAAGATGGTGAAACTAGGCTACTTTTAGCTAACCATAAATGAGGACTACATAAAGTATGTACAAAAATGTCATAAATGTCAGATCTTTGCCAAGCTCCAACATCGGCATCCCTATTCCTTTGAATTCGATAGTAACACCATCGCCTTTTGCTACTTGGGGCATAGATGTCATCGGGAGAATATCTCTGAAGTCTTCTAGTGGATATGAGCACATTTTGGTGGTCATAAACTACTTTACAAAGTGGATTGAGGTGGTACCATATCAAGTCCTAAATGCAAAGAAGGTGGCACACTTCATCCAAACTAATATCCTCTATCAGTTTGGAATGCCTTTCAAGATAATCATAGATAATGGCTCCCACTTTCAAAAAGAGGTAGTCTGCCTACTTCAGACAAAAGGGATTCAACAGCACTCCTCCTCTTCTTATCGGCCACAGACTAATGGTGCAGTTGAAACTTTTAATAAGATCATTAAAACTATTCTACAAAAAGCTATTGAGAAATATAAGGATTGACATAAATGACTGCCTGCTGCCTTATGGGAATACAAAACCACTGTTCGTAGTCCTGCAGAGGTAACCTTATATACCTTAGTCTATAAAATAGAGGATGTCCTTCCTATCGAGATGCAAATTGAATATGCTAGGGTAATGAGAGAAAGCTAGCTAAGCAAGCCATACTGGATCAAAGCATATCATAAGCAGTTGAATGCTATTAACGAAAAGAGAATGGATGCCTTATACAGGATCCAAGGCTATCAACAAAGGCTAGTTAGATATTTTAATAAGCAAGTGAAAGACAGGGGTTTGGAAAAAGGGAATCTAGTTCTGAAAGAGATTTAGGCCCCAGTTCATGACCCAAGAGGAAAGTTTAGATCAAATTAGGCTGGACCATATGTGCTTAAGAAGATTTTATCTAGCAAAGGTGCCATTCTCATGGACATAGATGAAAACAAATTCTCCAATCCCTGTAATATGGATCAATTGAAAAGATATTTTGTTTGAGGATGATATCTGCATTTTTTCTATTTATTTTTCTATTCAAAGCAATGTAATCATAACTATATGGACTTGATTCTCCTTAAAAAAAGTGATAAAAAAAATCAATGATAACTGTAAGGGATACATAGGCAACCCAACTCGGGTGTGGTCCAAATCATAGTATAAAATATTCTATTTGCATCACATTTTCTTTGTGCCTAATGCATTAGTCTTTTGGTTTTTTTGTCTAAATAAAAAATAATAAATCAAAAGTGCTCGCTAAGTTGAAAACCCAAAAGGGTGACTTAGGCAAAAATTAGAGCAAAAGTAAAGATATATCATATAATGATGATTAGATTTTATAAGAGCATACAATTGATCATCATAAAAAGGATAGCCTCTATCTATACCTATAGTTTTGTCATGCAGTCATGTCAGCTTACAAGCATTTACAAAATAGAAACCTGCAGCAAATGTCCTAACAACTACTAAAAAGAAAATAAATAGACAACTATATTTATCTAGGCAACTCTCCTCCTCCTCCTTCTAGGATAAACATCTCCTTTAGAGTCACACCTTGCCACAATCTCCTCAACTGTCATGCTCCTAACCTTAGTCTCTGTGTCCTCCTCTGCAATGTTAGTAGTCAGGGTGCTCGTAGTACCAAAACTACTCCTCGCAGCCAATCTAGTCAACCTACTCTGGGTCCTAGCAAATCTAGAATCACTCCCATAGTCATGCCTAAAAATCTCCTTTGAGTGCCAGTAGCTCCTGAACTACCTGCTATAACTTTCCTCTGTGTTGAAGTCGGTGCAGTTGAAGCTCCCCTTTGTATTCTAGCAATAGTAGTCCTCCTTTGTGCTCTCACTACTGTAACTTTTCTCTGTATAACTATAGTAGTTTCGTCCTAATGTCTAACTATAGTTATAGTCCTTTGAGTCACCGCCACTGCAGTTTGGGTCACTATTGCAGCCTATAGTGTCGGTCCTCCTGTAGTATCTCTAGTCTCCCCCACAGGTCAAGTCATCTCCTTTGTCTTGGCAGTAGTTTGCTGGTCACTAGTATCTCTAGCAGTTGCCTCTTAGTCTCGTCACCCTTTATCTCCCTGAGTAAAGTAGTTCAGTGCTCTCTCTTGATTGGTTAGATAGTCTTAGTCAATCAGCTGCGGTACCTCTTAGTAGTACCAAAATTGGCATTTGGTCTCACAATATGGAAACTTCTAATCCAACCTCTTCTGATAACCTTAGCAATGGGGGCAATGATCTGTGCAGACTCCAGAAAAGGCCTAATTGGCGACACATCTTGAATCTAACCCATCTACCATAAAATCCTCATATCCTAATAGAATGATGTCCATGCCAAGCCCAGCAAATAGACCACCCAATATCTGTGGCTCATCATCATAAAAGACCTGATCCCATACCACTGACAATGCGAGAGTATGTCATATGGGGCAAGCTTTAAAAGCCATCCAATCCACTCCCAAATCGATCCCCACCTCATCAATATGTCCTATAGGCTTTTGGTCGAAGGAGCAACCACCCTCAAGTGCTCTATCAACCATACCTGCAAAATAAATCAAAAATAAAAAGTTAGACACCTATAAAATACTTGTACTAAAAAGAGTAAGAATAGACAGATTTTTTTCCTTACTTGAAGGACAACCGGAGAGACAGTCTATCTCTCCAAGCCCCAAATAAAATAGTAGAGACTCATTAAAGTCTCTACCCATACAGCACCAACTATGGAGCGACTCTGCTCCATCTACAGCACCAAGCTTGCTACTTTAGCATCCCCAATTTGACGAACCTGGGAAATAAATATCCGGTTGTCAAGTAAAAAACCAAGGCTTGTATCCTAAGTCTCCATCTCCCTGTATCTCCCTATTTACTAGAATCATGAAACTCCTCAATGATAGTAGTCAGATTCACTTACCCCTTTACCACCATCTAACTGACTATGTCTTTTGGTAGAACTAAAAACTCCTAAAAAACCCTATAGTGCTCAACTCTAAACTCTGGCACTACTATAATTGCCTCTAGGTCGCTACAAAGTATAGCACAAAACTCCTCAAATGTGGGGCATGGCTCCTCCATACCCATACTGAATGGAAATAGCTAGGCCAGTGGTTCCTAAAATCGAAAACATGCCCTCAAGAAGTCCTAGTCCATTCGAACTGCTCTCAGAGTTACCATAGTTGGAATCCCATACCTACCCAAATTTATCTTGTACATTTTATGGAGTTTTTTCATTCACATGTGTATATAGTGGTTGAAATACGGCTCCATGAATGTGAAAAAAAGTTAAAAAGAGCAAGAAAAGGGGAAAAACTAAGCAAAAGAAGAGAAAGTCGATAAATGGATAGAGTTTTGGCTTTTAAATGAAGAAATGGATAAATTAGCCTTAAAATTTTTGCCCATATGTAGGCCCCAAGTGTCATATCAAGGTAAAATCAGAAAAGCTGCTTAGCTAATAGCTTTACCACAAGGTAGTCTGGCAGTATCAATTCCTTTCCTGGTGGCAACTGCCTCGACAATGGGCGGCATCGCCCAAGTGCAAGGCTGCGATGCCAGTCATCTTGGCAGAACGACCTTATTTCACAGCCTTTTGTCATGTTTGATTTGCCATGGCCTAGTTTTCAGTCCCCATAAAGCAAAATTTAACCATTTTCTTCCCTTTTTGGGATAGAAAATTCAGAACATCTTATGACTAGGAATCATCAGGAACAATGAGAGAAATGGAGCCATGAATAAGCAAAACCAAGTCTTAGGATATGCATTTAAATGTAAACTCACATCCATAACATACATTCACCATTATCCATTGCAAACATGCATTCATAAAATAAGCATACAAGATAGAATAAAAGCATTAGAAGAGTTAAATAACGTATATATGACATGTGCCAATCATAGGCATAACATAAAAGTACATACATCAAGCGCATGGTCATAAGTAAATGCAGTATAGTCATCTGATGGGTACTATCTCCCACTAGGGGAGTGAATAACACAGTCATCCAAAAGGAAAGAGTATAAAAGAAGTCATCATAAGCCTCTCGATCAGTAGCCAAATCACTAGTGTCGCTCATGTCTCTTCTGCCTTCGATGAGTCTCCTTGTCCCTTACCCTTGAGACTTTAATATGTTGTGACACATAAGTAAACCACCCATAGCCATCTCCATCCTTTAAGACATCTGGTAAGTATGCTGAGCGAACTCCTAAGGGATTTGCATGAAAAGTGTCAGGTGTTTTAGATCCTTTCCAAAAACACAATTATAACAGAAACCCTACCTAAAGATCCTTTTCAAACGTAGCGAAATTAAAGGAAAAAAGATATACCTCAACACCAGCAAGAACATCTCACACCCTAAGGTGGAGAACATAAAAAATGTCTATATCCTCATAGTACCATCTAATTTATAATAGGCAATTTAGTCAAAGATATGGCACTTTGTGTCCTAGCCCACCAAGCCTAAACTCTGGCTAAGGCCAGTAGCATTACTCACCCCTTGAGTATGGCCCTAAGAAGTGCTAGCACTGGGAGCCTCAAAAATAGCTAGGAGAACTCTCTCTCTCTCTCTCTCTTCTGATGGCAGGGCTAATGAAAAAGTGCCCATATGGTATAATCCTACGCATAAAAAAATATTGACAGAAATTTGCATAAAGAGAGTCGAGAAGCTGAATGTGGTATGCATCCTTGCCAATGAAAATATTCAAAGTAACTTATATGTATAAACCAAATCTCATGTTTACTAGTAGAGAATTGGGCATATGCCACAACCCTAATGTTTGAAAACTCACCCTCTTACATAAATAGTATAAGCAAAAGTAAGGAGATCATAGCAGCACTTGTTTACAGGAAAGGCCTTCCATGAAATTTGCAAAGGGAGTATACAACATAATCTCCCTAAAAGGCCTCATGATCTATCGCAAACAACCAATGAGCATACCATGACAAACAATAACAGAAAAATGAAAGACAAGAGAATGCTTGTTGGTCAGTCAATTGGTCGAAGAAGGCTCTAAATGTCAGAACATTATGTGAACTGGAGGAATCTTAGTTTAACTCTACCCATCTTTTCCCTATTAAGAAGTCTTTTAACTGCTTCTTGATCAACTAGATAGAGGCAAATGGGAAGTACTAATAGGCCCACATTTATAATATGGAGGAATTAAAAAGCAAATTCCTCAAAAATAAAACTACCATGATTATGACAAAAGATATAACCTGATGAGTATGATGCATACCTCCCAGATTGGTGTTATCCCACCAATGTATAGTACACAACCATGAGACAGATCCATCATATCATAGTATATGGCGCTCAAGACCGCACCTCCCTGGTCTTACTCTACCCATCTATCCATCTGGGCTAAGTTCTTCAAGATACTTGGATCCACCACATCCTTTATGTTATGGGTAAAAATGAAGCTCATGATGACTAAAAGACATAGGCAAGTGAGGGTCTTATTTGGAACAAGGTTCTCTAAAGATAACTCCTCTAGCTTCTTATAAAGGAGTGTGCGCTTGACAATTATGCTCTCCACGGAAGGGATAAAGCCAATTAATGTAGTGATCTCCATTTCGATGTACTCATCTCTTAAATCATTGCACATATCAAGGGGCCGAGACCTAAATTGGATCCTTAATATTATGCAAAGATCGAATGGGGTGCAGGTCATCCCCTTATAAGACAAGTGAAAAGCATTAGTCGCATCCCACCACCTCTCAGCCAAAGCCTTTATTAGGTTCATGTTGATGCAATCAGGTGTCTTCAATACAACCTATTGGTTCTAGAAAACTCATGACAGCACCTCCTGTGGCAATGCACTTGACCACCATATACAAGTTGCATCATCCACCCCGGTTCTAAATAGTTTTTGCTTGCAATGGACTGATAGGCACAATACATATGTAATGCTAGTCTAAAAAGAAATGAGATTTAGAATGGGATAAATGAAACACTGACCGCCATGCTCCCGTCATACGAAATATGGTCCTGTGGGTCTTGAAGTAGAATCGAGAGATAAAATTATCCCTTAGCATCTCATATAGTCAGCCCCTGTATCTATTGGTGGAGGGCATAGTAGTACATCTGGACGAAGAAGTCATCGCCACAAAGTGCTAAACTTGAAAAACAAAAGAAGAGAAATGGAGAAATTAAAAAAAAAGAAAAAAAAAAGGCAAAAAAGAGAAATTAAAAAAAAAAAGATGAAGCTCACGTTAACTTAAGATCAAGAGAGGAGAGAGTGGAGTGTGTGTGAATGAGAGGGTGAGGCTATTTATAGATTTTTAGGGCAAAAATAGACAAAATAGAGCATAGTAAAAATTATCCTATTATTATCTAGTCACATAAAAATATATTTTCTAGCCCTTTTAAACTCATAATCCAAGTCTAAAAGTTCGTATGTGTTCATGACATTTTTATCTACCCACAAACACTTTAGTCGCCTATTTTTTGACAAAAATGTAATTTTTTTACATTAGAAAAATTATGAAATTGATAATTCACTAGTCTCCCAAAAATAGTCAAATTAAGATTCAAAAATCACCAAAATCATCTCATTACAACCAAATCATTTTTCGAATGTAGAACTACTAAAATTTTGGGTTCACTCTCATCAAAACTGTCTAATAGATAGACAACTTTAATGAAGAGGCAGTTGTAAACTGTCATTATAGCACCTCTAAAATTAATTCTGATCTCGCCAGAATTGACTGAAATATTTTTAGCACAATCTGACACTTTTCCTATTTTGACCAGACTTTTTGTATCATATAATATTTTTTCAAAAACTGACTAGATTTTCTCTCAGACTGGCTGCTCAGCTATTCTAAAACTAATTTTGAACCTATTGACACTGACAGATAAAATTTTTGAACTTTGAAACTCCTAAAAACTGATTTGGTCACTAAGCAAAAGATTCAACTGGCACGCCACCAGAACATCTAGTGGCTCCACCATCCTTCGAGATAGCATGTAGCCGGTGACTTCTGGGTGGCACCGCTAGCCCCTCCGGTGGTGTGGTCCCTACCACCCTTTCTGTAGTTTCCAAAATGCCCTCAATATGATTTTTCAGCATTTTTTCTAGCCCTAACCTTTACATTTTTTCACATTTTCACTCCCTAAACTATTCTTAACCCCATTTGCATTTAAATAGGCTCTCCATTTCTCATTTCTTTTCACTCCAAAATTGATATTGATTGCTATCTATCAATTTTTTCTTTCTTCTTCTCCCTCCATCCACTATCTAATTAATTGATTAATCATTTTAATTAATTAATTTCTTCATCCAAATCAAATTAATTAATCCTTTTAATTAACTAAAACCTTTTTTAATCACTCAAAATTTCTTTAATTAATTAATGTTTTTAATTAATTAATTATCCACCCTTTTTTAAAATCAAATTTTTTTTATCCACCCACTATTTTAATTAATTAATTAATCATTTTAATTAACTAATCCATCCACTAATTATTTTTAATTAATCAAATCTTAATCAATCCAACCGTCTTGTCCTGATAATTCAGAACTTCGGTACAGCAAAACACCTCTTTCATTCCGTCCACCAAAATCTAAGGTATTTTTCATCAACCCATCCCTCAAAGCAAAATCAATTTGGTCAATCTATAAACCCCTCCACTTAATCATAGAATGAACTACATGGGTTTTGATTCTTATTCAATGGGGTACGTAGGCATATTTAGAATTTAAATTCAAACCTCAAATCCAATTTTCAAATTAAATTTATTTTCCATTTTTCCAAATGTAATTAATTATTTTCTAAATGCTATTTGTAATAAAATTTGTGGTCTTCCTAGAATCCCATTAGGGCTAGAGAAGACATCCCAATTTTTGATTAATGTAAATACCTTAATTGGAATTAAAGAGTGATTATATGGTTTCCCTAAATCCATAAGGATTAAAGGGAATACTCTCCTTAATTCGTGAATGTTTACCTTAATTATTTAATTAATCCCCATGCATCATGATTAGAGGGAACACTTTCCTTAATTCGTGAATATTTACCTTAATTATTTAATTAATCCCCATACATCATGCATTCATATTATACCATATTCATGCATTTTTTTTTAATTATCATCTTATAAGTGTCATTCATGAAATAAATTTTTATAAGTCAAATTAAACTTAAAAGCCAAATTTAGATTATTTAACAAAAAATCTAGTCCCCAAGCTCAACCTGGTTCAAGACTATTGATTTTATTTTTGGGTAAATTAATTGAGGAAATTAATGAATTGAAGTCAAATTGGGATTTTCATTAATTTTTCCATTTAAAAATAAATTAGGGTGGCGACTCTTAAAATCATTTTTGAAAATCAAAAGCCAATTTTCCAAGTGATAGTCACTCTAATCGTGAGCATCGAAGTTCATTCCATAACCTTCTTAAAAATCACTTGCTTTTCCTTAAGACAAATTTTTCGAGTGAGGGAGGAGCGTTCGGGCAAGGTCTCACACAAAGCACTAGCTACATTGGTACAACTCCCATTTTCAATGACCATAATGCAGATTTTGTCCTTCACTAAGAATCTTGTATGGAAAATCTGCCCTCTTTGCTCCTCATCACCATCTTCTTTTGGTTGAATGCTCAAAGCTCTCCTAGCTACCAATAAGTCTCCCTTCATTGGTTCTTCAACCTCAATGTCTGAACAATCTTCTAATGGAGGCATTTCATCTTCACTAGAGCTTGCACTTTAAATTTTTCCATTATCCCTTACCATTATGACTCACTTATTCAGGCATTAAGAAGCAATGTGGCCGAAGCCTTGGCACCTAAAACGCTTGATATCAAGAGTCATAGTAGGAGTTTTTAAATCAATTTTACCTTTAGAAACAACATTAGACTCCTTAGACTTGGGCTCCTCTTTTGACTTGGACATAACTTTATTGTCCTTTCAATTCAACTTCCATGATGGATTAGAAGATGAATTGGCTCTTGAACTCCTTATTTAAGTTGCCTTTCCACCTTAATAGCTCCTCCATCTCCACATAGTGTTGTAAGTCCACTATATCGATAATTTCTCTATTTAACCCTCCAATGAACCTTGCTATAGTAGCTTTTCAGTCCTCCTCCATGTTAGCTCTAATCATTGCAATCTCCATCTCTTTGTAAAAGTACTCTATGCTCTTAGAGCCTTGAGCCAAACTTTAAAGCTTTCTTTGCACTTCTCTATAGTAATAACTAGGGACAAATTGCTCGCTCATTACCATCTTCATCTCTTCCCAAGTTTGAATGGGCCTCTCACCATTCTTTCTTCTCTTTTGTTAGGGATCATCCCACCAAATACTTGTATAATCGGTGAACTCTGCTGTTGCCAACCTCATCTTCTTCTCTTTTTAGCAGTTATAGCAATCATATATGCACTCCACCTTTCTTTCCCACTCTAAATATAACTCAAGATCATTTTTCCCTTAGAATTCAGGAATCCTCATCTTGATGCTTCCTAAGTTATTATCCCCTTTATCTATAACCCTCTTTCCTCTCCTAAAATGAAAGTTTCCCTTATCCGACTCATCGTCATCATCTTTCTCATACACTCGACTTCTCGAAGGCTTTGACTTGCTTAGAGTTTGCAAATCATCTATCCTTGTACTAAGTGACTTCATTTGGTCCATCATAGCCTTCATCCATAACTTCATATTAGGATATTGATGTTCGCTACCACTATTGCTCATTGAGAATCTCCTACAAAGAGAAGATTAGTGCGAAGAGAACATAATTGATTCCTCACTAACTTGACTCACATGTTTCACTCATACAAGGTCAGTTCACTCATGTTTCACTCTATGTTAATGGCTTTTCTCTATATTAAGCTCACTACTCAAGCCTTTTATGTCTCCTTGAATTCTTCTCACTAGCTCTTATAGAGAACTCTATCACTGCTCTTACCAAGGCAATAGGCAACAAAAGTTATAGGTTTGAATTTAATGGAAGGAAAAGAATAGAATTTTAGGTAAGAAATAGAGTTCAAGTACGAAAAGATAGGAAATGAAATTTAGGGTTTTAGGATTAATCCAAATGGGTTTAAGATTTGCAATATGAATTTCTTCTTGAGTAAAGAGTAATCCAAATAAAACAAATTTAGAACTGAAGAAATCAATTAACAAGCAAAACACAACTTAACATATTGAATCACTAAGGAATTGGACAATTTTTGCAGGTCTGAAATTTTTTTCATAAGTATATTTAGATGCAACAAGAACAACAAAAACACAAGATCAAAATAATTTTAGATTCATTTTTTTTTTAATGCGAACACTTCAGAAATAAGGAATAAAGGATACATATTCTTGATTTTGATGAGTCAAGGCTCTGATAATAAATGATGCGACCTACTAGCTATAAAGAGCTGGGAACCGATTATATTGAATCAAGCCTAAGGATCAAACAAAATAAGAACAAAGGAAAAGCTTGACCTAGTTCACACTTATTCAAGATAACCAAAGCTATAAGCGTGAGTGCCATAAGTTACCTTAATAAGCTTATACTCAAGTTCTAAACAAGAACTTAGAAGAATTTCTCACTTAAAGAAAATTCAAAGAAAATTATTATTTATAAAAATGCAATAAACTTAGAATGAAGGTTTTAATTTATAGGGAGGCTCCTATCCTTAAAACCCTAAAGAATGAAGGTTTTAATTTATAGGGAGGCACCTATCCTCAAAACCCTAACCCTAGAATCCAATAAAATATGGGAAATCTATCTTTATAAGAAAATAAGAATCCTTATTGAAAATAGAATCCTAATTAACTCTTAAAAGTAATCTAAATAAAATAAATCTAATGTGGACAAACTAATATATTAAGTTTAGGGCCCATAACTACAAGAAATATGAAATAAACATTTAAAACCCCAAAAACATTAGATGTGTCTTCGTCACACCCTCAACGACGAAAGAGCAGCCACTATTGCATTCACACAGATTGTTAAGTCCGCTCGATAAGGTTGCCATCTGGAATTGTCATAACCATGATGAGTGTGTTGTGACTACGACACCATTAGTCTTTAGCATTCCCTTCTATTTTGCAACCATTTTGTAGCCAACAGTAGGTGATCAACCTTTGGGAAGCTTTTGGATTGTACGAAAGCCTTTTAAAGCTAATTCTTTATCTTGCATTTCTATAATCAACCCATGCAAGGCTTCTTTTATTCTCTTTGTTCCTGCCCTTATCATTGTTCTTCTAATCCTTTGTAAAGGCTCTTGGAGAAATCTTGTACTCACAGCTCTTCGATCTCTATCAGAGGTGCACTTCCTCCATTTAGGCTTTTCCCCTAACAAATCTTCCTTTTCCTACTTGACAAGTGATAGGTGCTATAGTACAAGAACATGTGATTGTGGCATTCAAGTGAGGATCGTTGGACAAGGGCAAAGGGCTAGGATTACCATCCTCAGTTCCTTATTCATGAAGGTTTCTCTAATAGGCTTTAGACAACAGACCCATATTTATGGGCACTGTAGATGAACCCTGTATTTGGACCCATACTTTGTTGATTTCACTAGTGGGCCTTTTTTAACTAAGCCCAATTTGGACTTAATTATTTTATCAATCATTACTCAAGATCTTGTTTGTTTTTCATCCAAGCTTAAGTTGCAGGGTTATATTATAAGTAACAAGCAAAAACTAGTTGCTACTTATTCAATAGTCAATCAATTGAAATTTGAAAATTCAATCTTTATATTTTGGCTTATCAACTTAATACAACCATAGATTGCTTAGGGATATTCATTACTTAGTATAATCTAGAAAATTTGGAGAACTATCTCCAAACCTATTCTCGAGTAAGCAATAATGCTTAATTCTTTGCTAAATTGAGTGGTATGTGGCAAGAACTTGATTACTATCAATATTTTTAGGGTTGTATGTCCTTATATGTAGTACAATTTTAGAAGTCGATAGAGAAGGAATGTGTATATGATTTCCTTGCTAGTCTAAATATAGAGTATGATTAGATACAAGTTCAGGTGTTAGGTAAGGATATGATTCCCTCCTTAAGACAAACATATGCTTACGTATAATAAGAGGAAATTCGTAAGAGTGTTAAGCTTTATATAGTCTTCATTGATAAATCAAATATGATAGTGAATTCTATATATTAATTTATAGTAGTTAGATATTCTTAATCATAGTTTATGATCTCTTAATCTTCCTATTTTGTAATTCTTACCCTTTCCTATTTTGTAATCTTACTGTGTATATATTTTGATTCATTCTTATACTGCACACACATAATAATATACTCAAATTCTTAATCGTCTTTCTTATCATGGTATCAGAGCATATGCTCTATTTTTTTCTTTGGCATTTGATTTTTTTTTTTTGAAATTCTATTTTGAATTTTTCTCTTTTCTTTTCCTTTGCTCATTGTCTGTCTTGTATTAGCCATTTGACTACTTAGACATGTTCCTTTTCTTTCAGCGACTTTGAAACAATTCGCCTTTTCTTCATTAGCAATTCAACATATCCTCAAGCATTGTCTAAAAGTCTGAGCTCCAATTTGCCTAGCAACTCTTTTAGTCAAACTAGTTCAACCATATCTTATCAACCAGTTTAGTAAATTCTAGGTGCTTTTTTTTGCAATCTTCTATTGGTTTTCAAAGTTTTTAACCCTTTTGACTTCATTTTTGCAATTAGTTTTTCCTAATTCCATCTCTAGCTTCAAGTTTTAGGTTATGTTCTCTTATTTTTTGTATTATTTTATCTTTTTCACATCAATGGCTACTATTGAGAATTCCCAACCTCCATCACAGCCTATTTTACAACATATTACTATTATTTTTTTATGACTCAAACTATGACTTATGGTCTCATGAAATATGTAGTTTTCTAAAAGGTTATCTTTCTAGCGCTATTTGCTAGTGAGGTTCCTAAACCTACATAAAAGGCTGATGATGATACGACTAAATTTGTTGAACCGTTAGATCAATGGAATGGCAAAAATCATCAAATTTTAACTTGGTTCGTAACACTTGTCTAGCTAGTGTTAGGTAAGGATATGATTCCCTCCTTAAGAAAAACATATGCTTTTGTATAATAAGATGAAAGTCTTAAAAATGTCATGCTTTATACAATTTCCAAAGATAGATCAAGTATGATAATGACTTTTGTCTATTAATTTATATTAGTTGATATTCCTAATCATAGTATAGGATCTCTCAATCTTTCTAATTCTTATCCTTTCCTATTTTGTAACCTAGTTATGTATATGTTTTGGTTCATTCTTGTAGTACAGACACACTATAATATACTAAAATTCTCAATCACATCTCTATTATCATGGTATTAGAGAATGCTTTAGTTTTTATCTCTAGCATTTTATTTTTTGGCTTTAACATTGTGCTCTGAATTTTTGTCTTTCCTTTTTCTTTCCTCATTATCTATCTTATATAAATCATTGCACCATTTAGATGTGTTCCTTTTCTTTTGATGACTCTAACACAGTTTATTATTTCTTCATCAACCATCCGACATTTCCTAATGCATCATCCAAAAAGCTATTGCACCATTTGTGATGTCATCACATGATATTGGTAAAAGCACACTAGTTCGCACTATAATCCGTCGGCTCCTTTAGTCAAACCGGTTCAGCCATATTTGATCGACCAATTCAGTAGGTTTCAGGCCTTTTTTGCAATCTTCTACAAATTCTTAAAGTTTTTAACCCTTTCACTTTTTGCAATTAGTTTTGCCTAACTTTATCTCTAACTTCAGTTTTTAGGTTTGGTTCTCTTATTTTTCACATTATTTTGTCTTTTTCACACTAATGGCTACTACTGAGAATTCCCAAACTGTAATAGCCTATTTTAAAACCTATCATTATTATTTTTGATGGCTCAAACTATGACTTATGGTCCTAATAATTATGTAGTTTTCTAAAAGGACATCTTCTTTGGTACTATATGACTGGTGAGGTTCCTAAATCTATACAAAAGGTTGATGATGAATGCGACTAAATTTGTTTAACTGTTAGATCAATAGGATGGCAAAAATCACCAAATCATGACTTGGTTTTGTGACACTTGTCTAGCTAGTAATTAAGAGCAAGTTTCATCGTTTTGACAGTATGAGGCCTCGCCTGAGCACCAGCCTAATCTGCCAGAGGGGAAATCAAAATACTCATTTAGATTTAGACTCATGATTGAACCTTCGATTTGGGTGGGTTGATTTTTGAAAATATTTTTAGAATTGCCATTTTAATTTTATTTAATTAGAAAAATATTAAGGAGAAAACCCAAATCAACTCCAATTCATTAATCTTTGATTAATTTACCCAAGGATAAAATTACTAGTCTTTAAAACTAAAGAGGATTTAGGGACTAGATTTTTGGTTTTAATAATTTAGATTTAGCTCAGAAGTTTAATTTTGGGTTAAAAATTAGTTTCAAGAATGATAATTATAAGATGACAATTGTAAGATGGCAATTAATGCATGAGCATGGAATAATTGTGCGTGCATGAAGGATTTAAAGAAATAAAGCAAATAAAATAAAAATCCACAAGTTAAGGAGAGTGTTCCCTCTAGTCCTTATGGATACTAGAAGAACTACATGATCACTCCTTAACTCAAAATAATTAAACTTAATTACTGGATGATGGGATGCCTTCTCTAACTCTTATGGGTTCTAGGAAGGCCACAAATTCCCTTATAGAAAAGTAATATGAGTAATTACATATAAAAATGAAATGGAAAAAGGAAACAATTTGGATTTGTGCTTTAGATTTAAATTCCAAACATGCCTACATACCCCATTGAATGGGGATCAAAACCCATATAGTTTATTTTATGATTACGTGGAGGAGGTTTACAGATTGGTTGTTTTGGTTTGATTTGATTTGGATGGAAGAAGAAAAGTATTATACCTTTGCATGGGTTGGCAGAGAATTTTGCTAGACCATCTTAAGGTAAGTCTTTTTTTTTTTTTTCTCTTTTCATTTATTTATTTCATTTTATTTTTTTACCTCCTTGGGATTCTCTTCTTTTCTATTGGCTCCTTGCCTAATTCTTTTCTCTTATACCCTAAACTCTTTTAATTGATTCATTTAGGTTAATTAACAAGAATTTGAATTAGTTAATTCAACCTGGTAATCAATTAAAACTAATCAATCAACTCAACTCAACTCTTAAATCAATGAATCAAAATATGATAAAGGCTAGACTAAATAAAACCCCTTCTAAAAAATGGAGAATTATGTGGGTTCTGATTCCGATTCAAAAGGATACACATGCATTATTGGTTCAAGCTTTGAATCCAACTAAAACTAACCAACTTCTCCCTTATCACTTTATTCACTTAGTTATTTTTTTTTATTGTTTGTTTTAAGATTAGTTGGGAAATGTGTAACTTCCCTAGAACCCATAAGGGCTAGATGAGGTGTCCCTTAATTTGAGATTTTTATTGTAATTTTAATTTAATTCTTGCTTTCCTTTCTTTAGTTTCTTTTTTTGTTTATGAATGGATGCACATGCATTATAAACTCTACATATATTAATCATGAAACTTAGTTTTAAGTCACAACTAAATTACATACCAAACCATTTTTGTTAAAATAAACCTAAAACCTAGTCTCCAAAACCTCTTTGGTTTCAAAACTATTGTGTTTTTCCTTTAGGATATTAATTGTAGTCGATTTGAATTTTTTCCTTAATCTTTTCCCAATTAAAATAAAATTAAGGTAGCAACTCTCAAAATTATTTTCCAAAATCAATCAATTTGAGCCCGAGGGCTCTAACATGAGTTCCAACCTAAATGAGCATTTTGATTCCCTTTTAGTGGATCAAATCGATGCTCGGGGGAGGCCTTATATATGTAAAGAATATCTTCCTTAATGGTAATCTCTTTTAATAAGTATATGTAACCTCCTCCTTATTATGATCATCCTTCTGACAAGGTTTGTCGCCTTTGGAAAGCTTTATATAGATTAAAAAGCCCATCAAGCTTGGTTTGCTAAATTTATCTCTACTATTAGATAGATAAATTTTCAATCCAATCCTTATGATCATGCCTTGTTCTTTTGATTGACTAGTAGATGATGCATTCTTTTACTTCTTTATGTGGATGATATGATAATAACTAGTAATGATTTATAGGATATCAATGATCTTGAGGTGTTTCTTAGTAGGCAATTAAAATGAAAGACCTTGGCCATCTTAACTATTTTTTTTTTATTCCTGAGGTATCGTCTGATCAACAGGCTATTATTTGTCTCAAGGAAATTATGTTACAGATCTTATTTCTTGTGTCAATCTCACAGATGTGAAAGTAGCTAATACTCCTATTGAAGCAAGCTCATTTTATGCTATTGATGGAACTACACTTAATGATGGCACTCTTTATCATTAGTTAGAGCATACTTTTATATATCTCACTATTACTTATCTAGATATTGCTTATGCAATTCATGTTATCAGTCAATTTATATCAGCTCCTAGTTGTGAACCTCTAATTTTACACCCTCATCATGTGACCACAACTTAACACTTCTTAAGTTTAGTACACTACATAAAGCCAAGATGGTGGTCATGCTACTCAGTTAGCGGGCAGAGGTCAGTGGGGTAGCGTCCCTTGCGGGGGAGTAGGAGGTAGTGGCCCCAGAGTAAAAAATGGACTTTTAGTCTTATTAGTACGATGGTACTTAATTTTTAGACATTGACACTTTTTTTATCCTAACTAGAATTTCTATACAAAAAGTATCTTTCCCAACAATGATCTAATTTTTCCATAAACTGACTGCTCAATTGTTCTAATTTCGAGCTTATCAACGCTGACCGATGAATTTTTTGAACTCCAAAACTCCCAAAAATTGACTCAAAAAATCTCAAAACTCGAACTAAAGCGCATGCCATGTGGCAGCCACAGGACTAACTTGTAGTGTCACACTAATGACTGTGTTGCAGGTGTTACATGCGGCTTACTGTAGGTACCTAGTGCGGCACAGTGTAGTCACTAGTGCAGAGTTGTGCAGTGACTGGTGCAACGTTGCACCAACCTATTGCATATAGTCCCTACTTGTCCTTGTAGAATTCCTAAAATATCTCTCTAACCCAATTTTCAGCCATACCTCTTATTGTGTTTTAACATTTCACTTTTCCAAATTGCCCCTCACCTCATTTGCTTATAAATAGGCTCTCATTTTCATCATTTCCTTTCACCCCTTGAGTTAGAGTAATGGCTATCCTCTAATTCATTTCTTTCTCTCCCTCCAATCAATCTCTTTTAATTAACTAATTAATCTTTTCAATTAATTAATTTACCACCCCAATTAAGTTAATTAATTTTTTTAATTAACTAATCTTTTAAAAAAAATTAATCACTCAATTAATTAATTAATTAATCCTTTTAATTAATTAATTAAACTCTTTTTCAAAAATCAATGCATCCAATTAATCAATCATTTTAATCCACTAATTACCTAATTAATTAATTAATCCTTTTAATTAGTTAGTCCACTCATCATCTTAATAATCATTTTAATTAATTAATTCATCAATTAATCTAATCATCCGGTATTGATAAACGGAACTTTAATCTGACAGAACCCTCCGCCCAACTCGAGCAAAGGTGTAGCCTTTTTCTCATCAATCCAATCCCAAATCAAAATTAATCTGATTAATATCTAAACCCCTCTACTTAATCTTGGAAAGAACTATGTGTGTTTTGATCTCATTCACTGGGGTACGTAGGCAAATTTAAAATTTAAATTCAAACCTCAAATCCAATTTTTCAAACTAATTTTATTTTTTATTTATTTTCTAAATGTAATTAATTATCTCTAGTCCTTTTAATTAGTTAGTCCACTCATCATCCTAATTAATTAATTAATCTTTTTAATTAATTAATCCATCAATCAATCCAATCATCCAGTATCAATAAAACAGAATTTCAATCTGGCAAAATCCTCTGCTCAACTTGAGGAAAGGTACAACCTTTTTCTTATCAATCCAACCCCAAATCAAAATTAATATGGTCAATTCTTGAACTCCTCCACTTAATCGTAGAATAAACTACGTGGGTTTTGATCCCATTTAATGGGATACATAGGCACTTTGGAATTTAAATCCAAACCTCAAATCCAATTTTTCAAACTAATTTCATTTTTATTTATTTTCTAAATGTAATTAATTATCTCTAATGCTATTTGTGAGGGAATTTTATGGTCTTTATAGAATCTCATAAGGGCTAGAGAAGACATCCTAATTTTAATTAATATATACAATTAGTTTAATTAATTTTGAATTAAGGAGCGATTTTGTGGTTCCCCTAAATCTATAAGGATTAGAGGGAATACTCTCCTTAATTTGTGAATGTTTACTTTAATTGTTCTATTAATTTTCTATGCACCCATAATTATGCCATGCATTCATACAATGCCATGTTCATGCATATAATTATTTGTCATCTTATAAAATATCATTCATGAAATTAATTTTCTAAAGTCAAATTAAACTTAAGAGTCAAATCGTGATTATTTAAACCTAAAAACCTAATCCTCAAGCTCAAGCTGGTTTGAGGCTAGTGATTTTATCCTTAGGTAAATTAATTGAAAATTAATGAATTAGAGTCAGAAATTGAGTTTTTCCTTAATTTTCTTATTTAAAAATAAATTAAGGTTTTGACTCCTAAATCCTTTTCAAAAATAAAAAATTAAATTTTTGAACGATAGTCATTCCAATTGTGAGCACCAAAACTCATGGATGTTTACTTTAATTGTGAGCACCACATCCTAATTTTAATTAATTTATACAATTAGTTTAATTAATTTGGAATTAAGGAGCGATTTTGTGGTTCCCCTAAATCCATAAGGATTAGAGGGAATACTCTCCTTAATTTGTTGATATTTACTTTAATTATTCTATTAATTTTCTATGCACCTATAATTATGCCATACATTCACACAATGCAATGTTCATGCATTTAATTATTTGTCATCTTATAAAATATCATTCATGAAATTAATTTTCCAAAGTCAAATTAAACTTAAGAGTCAAATTAAACTTAAGAGCCAAATCGTAATTATTTAAAACTAAAAACTTAGTCCTCGAGCTCAAGCTGGTCCGAGACTAGTGATTTTATCCTTGGGTAAATTAATTGAAAATTAATGAATTAGAGTCAAAAAATGAGTTTTTTCTTAATTTTCTCATTTAAAATAAATTAGGGTGGTGACTCCCGAATCCTTTTCAAAAATCAAAAATTAGATTTTTGAACCATAGTCATTCTAATCGTGAGCACCAAATCTCATAACCTCCTTAAGAATCACTCACTTTTTCTTAAGGCAATTGTCTAAGTGAGTGAGGGGCATTCAGGCAAGGTCTCACATCATACAACTCATTTTGTTGTCATCCTTCATATTCTTTGTTATGTAAAAGGTACTCTTTTTCATGTTTTACATTTCTCTAATTCATCACTATTAGAATTGAAGGCTTATTTTGATGTTGATTGGGACGAGATACTACCTATCTTTTTTTACCATTGATTATTGCTTCTTTTTGGTGATTCTCTCATCTCTTAGCAAAGTAAAAAGTAAAATATGGTATCTTGATCTAGCACTGAAGCTGAGTATCGAGTCTTGTGACACTATCTTTGAACTAATTTGGCTTTGATGACTGCTTCATGATATGAGTATTGAGCAGTCATCCTTGACCCTCTTACATCTTGATAATCATTATGCTATTCAAATTACTCACAATGATATTTTCCACAAGCACACCAAACACATTGAGAATAATTATCATTTTGTGCAATATCATGTCCTTTAAAATACTATCAAACTTATTTTAGTCTCTTTTATTGATCAAGTTGCTGATATTTTCACTAAAGCACATTTGCCACAATGTTTTTATAAAATTGTTAGCAAATTTTAGATGACTAATTCCTTACCATCTTCAGTTTGTTGGGAGATGTTAATGTATATTAGCTATATATTCCTAATGATAGTTTAGGATCTCTCAATCTTCCTATTTTGTAATTATTGTCATTTCATATTTTATGACCCTAGTTGTATATATATTTCGATTCATATTATACTACAAACACATAGTAATATACTCAAATTCCCAATTACATATTTGTTATCACTGTCCATTAACATACTAGGGCTAGTAAATTAAGGCACATTAGAGAAAGATCACTTAAATTGTTATTATCATTGGAAGCCTAGGTACACTAGATGTCTGACTAACTAGAGGCCATGGTGATAAGAGAATGGGTTCTTTAAGAGCTCAAGCTCATATATTTGAGACAGTAGAATCATCAATTTCAAGGGAAACTATTAGTAGTGGAGTTGATAGGAAAGTGTCTAGTGCTACTATTTTAGGCATTATTATAACAAAATTTAATTTTTTATTTGTATTTTAATTTTTAGCCTTTAAGTTAAGATATTTTTATGTAACTTCCTAATTTGGATTTTCCATATAAGAAGAACAGAGTATCTATTCAGGATATTTATTATTTAAAAAGTTTGTTTTTATTTGGGAAGTATTATTTTTCAATAAGATCTTTATTTCCTACTTAGTTTATAGGGTTAGCCTATAAATAGGACTTGTACTATATGTTGTAAAGAGTTTTGGATTTTGAGTTATTTCTTACTAAAAAGACTTGAAACTTTGTCTCTCTATCTTGTTCTCTTTCCCTTTTAGTAGATTTCTAGGGGTTTTTTAGTATAATTATATCCCTGTTACCAAGGTATTGATTTTAGTCTTCTATATCTATCCTTGCATGCGTGGATAATCCTTAGTGCGGTTTTAATTTTGCCAATATTGGATTCTACCACTTTATATGTTTGTTCTACATTTTGACAAGTTATTAATTCTACCTTTTTACCTTACTTGTGGTTCTACTATTTCTATAATTGTTCATCCTACAATTTCGCTGATTCTATAATGTTGATTGTTCTATAATCCTGATCTCTCAACACTTTTTTGGCACTAAGATTTGAAATTAATAACATTAAGCGTGTGTACCCTATATTAGTGTCAAATGTTTTGTTTGCCCTTGTGCACCAAGAAGGAGGGTTGAATTGGTGGGAAATAAAAATTTTAAATCAAAAGGAGATAAGGAAAGAAAGATGAAGACATAAGATTTATAGTGGTTTGGATCCAACTGATCCTACATCCACTCCCCAGTCACACTATTGGGTATTTCTACTATCTATGGAGTTTTACCAAGTTCACTCCCAACTTAGTATTCAGGCTCACACCAAACTTTACAAGAGTTTTGAGAAGGCTAACTCTAAAACCCAACCAAATGTTTTACTAAGGCTCACCCTTAAACCTTATAAGAGTTTTGAGAAGGCTAACTCTAAAACCCAACAAGTGTTTTACAAAGGCTTACACTCAAACTTAAACAAGAGTTTTCTAAGACTCACTTCCCAATCTATATAAGTATTTCAATGGCTAACACTCAACCAACCAACACATGATGTGTATTATAAAGGTTTTTTGGTTTGTGAAATGAAATTGCAAGAATTTGGACACTTATTAATCTATTCTCACTCCTGTTTAAGGCCTTTGGAGGGAGTATTTATAACTTACATCCTCCAAAGAGCCATTTTAAATAAGTATAGGAGACAAAAAAATCAATTCCAAAACATTTTGCAAAAAGCTGTTTGCTAGAAGCAGAATCGTAGTCGCGAAAACCAAATTGCGGTCACGAAATACAAAAATCCCAGTGGCTAGTTGACACATGGCATCTTTTGGTTCGTTCTTCAACTATCCATTGCAGGCTTGAAGCTTTGTCCAAAAGTCGTGGTCTTGACTACCAATTAGCGGTCGTGAATCAAGGATTGCACCCTTGGTTGCCATCACGACTTTGATATTTGAATGAATTGCCTTTTGAAGTTCTTATTCGCGATAAAAGTGTCGTGGTCATGAATTTTCCATAATGGTCATGACTCAGAAGCTAAGCAAAGTACTTTAAGAGATATCAATACTCTTTCAATTAAATATGTTATAATCTATAAAATAAACACTTAAAGCACATATTGGATAGCTTCAATTTGATTGACAATATAAAACTAGAGATTAACAGAGTTTTGAAATAACTTAGGTCAACTTGTTCTTTGTAATGAGGAGGTGCAAACACTAAGATATCTTTTGTCTCAACTTGATTTTCCCATGATTATAGTTTCTTCCTCTAATTTTGCCAACTCTGGTATTGCTCGTTCTGCCATATCCATTTTATGAAATAATCCTTGCATAGGTCATAGATTCTAGATCATGAGACCTTATGATTGGCTCATTCAATTGCTTTCCAACTTACTCTTCTTGTTCAAGTAAAGATAAAGCACGTATAGCAAACAAAATCTTTTTTTTTCCCCTTATCTCAGAAGGTTTCTCTTAATTGCACTTCTCGCATAAGCCTATCTTATTTTCTTTATATTCCTAGTTTCTCATATAATTCGTTATCTACTAGTATATTCACAAGAGAACTCAATTGTAAAGTTGATTTTTATCCCTTTTACCGTGTTTTACAAGAATTGGAAATAGCGAAAACGATTGGCTAGGTAGAATGCTAGATGGTTTATATATTTATGCAATGCTAATATAGAAAATCACTTGAAAATAAGAAAAAAAAATTAAATTGGTGACCACTTTTGGTATATAGGGTGGAACTACATATAAGGTGTGGCCTAAAAAATGTGAAAAAATACAAAAAAATATCATATAGTTTGACCATTTTACACTTATAGGTCTATAGAATATTTGGACAAAGAGGGGTCTATAGTTTATTCCATTAACAGTTTGTGATCTACTCCATTAATATTGTTAATCAACAATGATATAATACTTGTGGATCCCATTTTTTTTTTTATTTATGTGGCTATCTAAAAAAATTAAAAAGTGGGATTTACAAATATCACATTAATGCTCTTTCAGTATTGACTGTGACACATTAGCGTTGACTAACGATATTAAGATTGTGGATCATGAAATGTAAATAAATCAAACTACTGATCCTTCTTTGTAAAAAAAAAAAAAAAGACCCATAAGTGTAAAAGGATTAAATCACAAGATATTTTTTTTGTATTTTTTCAAAATATTACTTATATTATATATATATATATATATATATATATATATATATATATATATATATTGGCTCTAAAAAAAAAAAAAAAAGCCCATTCTCTTAATTATTAAAAAAATTTAAAATTTATGACTTTTGTATAATATATTAGAAAAATATCAAATATACAATTGATTTTTAATATATTTATGTATTATATATTAATAATTAATATATTAATGACTAATAAAAATTAAATATTAATTTATGTGATTTTTTAATTTTTTTTATTGCTCCTGTCTATGGATTTTCCAGTTAGACCGCTGGGGGTATGGCATGGGCTCAAACAAAAAGATTTTGGACCATTATTATTTTCCCTTTGCAGCTTTACGTTGTAGATGGAGGCATCTAAGACAACGAGGTGTGTGTAACTCTCTTGTTTCTAGTGATTCAAGTCTGGCAGGCACAATTAAATCAGGGATGAAAAAAGAAAAATTCCATAAAATCATATTCAATTCGTTTCATAAGTGATGAAGTGGGAAAATTTTTTAAATTAAAATAGGATCATTGAAACTTGTTAATACAGAACATATGTTAAAAAGTGCGTGTAAAAAGGATCATGGCAAAGTAAATCTCAAATTTTATGGAGAGAATTCTAAACAAAATAAAAAATTCATGGTCACTTTATGTTTGATGTATATTAATATTTATAAAAAGTGGTCATATTTTATCATGGTTTTCTCTTTTTTTTTTTTTTTGGTCTAAAATGACCCAATATATTATATATATTAATATAAAAATAAAAGTAAGTAATTTGATAAAAAAAATAAAAATAAAATGTTGGCTTTGATTATAATTTTATATTTTTTAAAAAAATCACTTATATTTAAACAAACAACCATTTTATTTGGATAAAAAAATATGTTTTCCATACTTTTTTTAGAAAAAAAAAAAGAATCTTATATTTAGTTAAAAGGGTATAAATCTTGATCCAAAATTATAAATATAAAAACATATTAAGAAGAAAAAAATAAGCAATTGAATTTGTTTCGATAATCTCCAATCATGTTGATTGCTAAATATCGAAATTAACAATTCAATGACAAATAAATTTTGTTTGGTGATTATTATGAGTTACAACTAAAGGTGTGCATTTGGTCAGTTCGGTTTGCGAATCGAACCAAAACAGCATAAAATTTTAAACCAAAATTGAATTGAACTGAAAATGTTTGATTCAATTCGGCAAATCGGTAACTATTTATATAGTTTTTACTTTTTAATTTTTGACATGATAGTGATGTTTTCGCTGATGGATGATGTGCTGTTAGTTTATGCATGAGGCGCGGGTTTGATAGCCAACTATTACTCAATTTTTTTTTTCTTTTTGTGTTAAAGTTGAAAATTAAAGTTACTGTACATCGAACCTGGGACATTTTTAAAGCAAAAAACTTCTACTTGCCACCAAATTGTCACGACCCGAATCCGAGGACATGTAATTAGTACTAAGACACAAGTGATGCACGTAGCTACCAGTGACTGTAATAAGCCCTATAACTTACTAAATGACAAACTATCAAATCAATTATTAATACCATTTTAAAACATAACCCTAGGCCCATAGGTTAAGCAGACTCACTCTATTATCTATTCAATACTATCATATTTTAACATATCATTTATTTTAAATATCAAATCAAAATGAAATTTTGCTTAACCCGATATTCAATAATCCTAAAGAAATTTACAAGAGCAACCAAGTTAAATTACAACAACTACGATACCAATGCGAAGTTCTAAAATAGAAATACAATTTAATATTAAATGTAATACATAATTCAATGTAACATAATACATATTATTGTTGAAGAAATAAAGCAGACTAACTTGATTAATAAATTCTTCATGAGTTTATTCCATGACCTAGAAAAATAATTTAAATAGGAATGAGTGTTTGACTTAATGAATGATACTAACTAATATATTAACCTGGTGTCCTATAAACAAGTATCTAATGTTCATGCTGATGCAACGTGTCATAAAAGCAAACAAATCACATAAGTAAATATGCATAGAATATAGTCCACAGTACCACACTAAATCTTAATATTGGGAGTTGATCCTGCTATCTTGGCTCTTCGAATCAAATACTGTCTCTTATTCCAATACTAGCTGTAGTCGTCCTCAACAGCGTTGACCTGACTGGCTTTAGCGGGTGATGAGTAGGCCTCTAGCCGTCAGCTGCCAGTTATAGCTCATCTTATCACAATCATCATGAACAAATCCACTTTCCTAAGTGGCATTGTGTTATCTTGATTCCATTAGTCAACCACAACTAATATGCAATAATAATATTGATTCATCATTTACAATCAAATGCTAACGTGCATTTATACAATAATACACACACACACACACACACACACACACACACACACATAATAAATGCAAATGCATGGAAAATAAGAAAGTATATTAGAACGTGTCACTCACCTACTTGACAACGTGTCTAACCAACTTTCTTTTTGAGGCGTGATCTTTGGTGATAGAAGGACGCCAAAGTCATTGACACTAAATAATAGACGAGATTATTAGAAAAAGGATGACTCGCCTCTAAAGATATAACTAAATAACTCTTAAAATTCTTACTAGAATTATGGCAAAATGTCTCCTAAAACTGGGACTTACCCAACTGTAACAAAGAAAACACACACTTTTATACAATTACTTCAACTTATAACATTCAATCATAACTTTATAATTCCCCCTCATATGGCTCAAAGTTAATCAACAACACAACCAAATACAATTCTCAAGCTAAATAATCATTGTGCTTATATATTCATAAAGTTCAATTTAAATTTTATCATATTAAATCCATTTTTAATTTAAATTTATAAAATTATCAATTAACTAATTAAATCTAATAAACATAAACTTAAATCAATCTATAATGAATAACAAATGAAATTCAAGAGTTTTAGGCTTACCCGCGTAAAATCTGGTCGAATAAATGTCAAAAATTATATCGAAATGGCAAGACGAAACTGCTATAGTTGAATCCACGCATCATCACCACTTGTTTGCCTCAACGTCAATAGCTCGAAAACAACCACCACTCTTTGTCATTTCACCGAAATAGGCCTCGAAAGTTTTGATGGTACATTTTTAGATCTCCTTCTTCGGTGACTTTCAAGGGATGAAAGGGGTATTATCTTGAAGCTTGGGATAAGAGGACTACAAAGCCACCAAAATCACTGGGAAACGTCAGCAGAATCATGATTTAAAGCTTTAGCCACTGGCTTCTCTTCAACACACGAATACGCCACGTATGCTCGCTGGTTTCGGCCGTCATTGCCTCTCCTGGACTCACCAGACGTCAGTCTTCGCAGAGAAGGTGGCAGTGCTCATCACCGCTGGCCAAAAGTTAGCCCGGCTGCCCCTCACTCCCATGGCCTCTCTCTCCCTCTCAATCTGTCTCCCTTCCTTCCTTTCCTTCTTCTGTCCCATTTCTAGATTTTTTTTATTCTTTTATCTTTTTATAATAATAATAATAATAATAATAATAATAATAATAATAATAATAATAATAATAATAGTACTCATACAAATTTTAATAATTATAAACAAAATTTCAAATTTCCAAATAAATTTTGTTAAAATTTTATTTAGTAGAATTTCCTGTAAATTTTGTTAAACAATTAAAATTAATCATTTTCATCTTAAAATAGTATCAAAATAACTAATTAGAATTCACTTAATTATTTTCATTAATAAATCGAGTAATTAAGATGTTTTCTTTAATTTCACATATTATAAATATCCAAATAAAATTTTACAATTAATAATATTTTTCCAATTTCATAAAAATTTATAATTCAATATATATATATATATGAAAAGAAATTTTGAATAAAATTTTACAATTTAATAAAATAATATTATTTTCATACAAAATAAGATTTTATAAGATAAATAAAAATTCAGGTTATTATACAAACTAAAAGGAAATAATTGATATTTCGTGGGATAGTCTATATATATGTATAATTCAGTTCAATTTGATTTTCAGCTTTTCTCACGCAAAATCGAACTAAATCAAATTTCTTAAATTTTCAAAATAAAAATAAAAAACTGAACTAAATTTTAGTTCGGTTCAGTTTTTTATTTGAACTGAATAGTGCACACCCCTCATTACAACTTGATTTTAATTTTTTTTTTAAACAAGTGCGTTTGCTTGATTATTACTTTATTAGTAATACATTCAAAACTAGCAATTCAAACTCTAAAATTTAAAAAAAAAAATCTAAGAGTATAATATTTTTATAAAAGAAAATCCAATAAATCTCACCAAAAGAATAATAAAACTCATAAAGGGAAAAATTAATAAAAATAAAAATAAAACTAGAAAAAATAATAAAAATAAAAATAAAACTATGTCAAAACAAGATAAATTAATATATTTAAAATTTGTATTTATTTAATAAAAATAGAAACTCAGCAAACCAAACATAAAGAGAACCAGAGAGCGGTAAAAAGAGCACAATTTAGAGAGCAAAAAAAAAAAAAAGGTAAGATATTTACCTTACTTTTGCATGATAGAAATATTTAATATTTTTATTGTAAATGTTTATAATTTTATATTTAGTTTAGTGTATATGAGCACTTAATAATATATTATAAATATTATAATTTTTTTTTAGTATTAGAGAGGGAGAATTAATTCTAAATCTATTGCCTAGAAAAATATTTACTTCCCGTTAGACTATGCCTCAGGATGCATTATAAATATTATAATTGAAATTTTTTTTAACAATTTGATCTCTAATTGTCAATTGGCTCAAAATAACTTATTCAAACCAACATTGAATGGTTTGATTTTGAATTTGATTTACATATAAACCGATTCTATTGAATTGATTTGAAAAATCAGTTTAAACCGTCCCAACCAATACAGCCCTACCTTGAAAGTTTCAGTTCCAATTTTTGGCACTCCCACTTTTCTTCTTCTTAAAGAAAAAAAAAATAAAAATAAAAATATTAGAGAATATTTTTCTTTCCTTTCTGTAAAAGAAACATCTTTTGAAAGTAAAAAGAGAATAAATAAAATAAAAGGTGTTCTTTGCTTTGCTTCATGCACTTCAACTGTTTTGTTCTACTTTTTTTTTTTTTTTTTCCAACTTTTTTGAACTATCATAGTTATAAGACTTCAATAGCATAAATTGGAATTATATACAGTTATATTCTACTAGCAAAATACTCAACGTATTGCGATGACTTTTAATAACCACAATAAAAGTTGATCATATAATGTTTTATTATATAAAGTAGTAAAAAATAACAATAAGTACAAAATAATGCCAATTTTTTAATACTTTTTTTTTTTTTTTGTATTTAATCATAATAGACTTTAAAGAGTTTTTATGATTTTTTTTAAAAAATAAAAATTTAGAGCATGTTTGGTTTAGCAGTAGAGATCAATGGCCACCTGTGAGTGGCTAGCATTTAGGGTCTAGCAGTATGCTATTAGCAATTACAAATAATTATAGAATATTTAGCAAATCATTGATTGAAACTAAATCTAGATTGTAAAATGGTAAATAACTACATTACTTTATATATTATGATGAATGTTAATTACATGAAAATTAATAATTTAAAATTACACAAAATATATTAATAAAAAACTATACATTTTAATTAATTTATATTTAATTGTGTAAATAGTTAAAATAATGATGCAATGTTTTCTTATTTAGTAGTGAGTACTTTTGTAATTATTTTAAATTCTAATGCTTTTTTTTTTTTTTTTTTTTAATAAAAGCTAGCTTTTGAGTTTAAAGGCTACAAATTTTAGTTTTTAATTCAAATGTTAGTTGTTGCGACCCGATCTTAAGAACACGTGACTGACATTAAGGAACGTGATGTCGTCTGGAATCATAGTAAGTATGATTAACCACTAATATAACAATTGTAATTGTCACAAAATAAGGGCTATTACTCACCTGTTGAGCAGAATCCAGACATAACATCATATCTTTACTACTCAGGGCTACAATAGCAATCATATCAACAACATCATTATCTGGCTCATGCTTAATAGAACACCACATCAACTAGAATATGGAAACTCAATTATCCACCGAACTCAACATAATCATATAGAAATCACATATAATGAAATAATAATGTGGAGTTCTAGAGTTTAAACTTAAATTTGTAATACATAAAATAAATCTTTGAGCAACTGCAAAGGAAGAATTACAGTGCTGTCCTTTAATGAAATATCAACTTCTCTTAACTCTATTGCTAACTATAACATGGAAAAAAAATGTTGAACAGGAATGAGCGTTCAACTTAATGACTTGATATAAATCATTATAGCATGTATGACACAATTAATCTAGATGAAGTGCCACATTATATATAATCTATAAACATATATAAACAATCATGATGGAATTAGTCATTGGAGTTCAACCCTCATCTAATATCTAATCCATCATAAATAGGGAGCCAACCCCCTTCCTTGGCTTTCTTAAAATCCAAACTATGGAGTCATGGTGACTCTAATTCTAACTAGGCATCCTTATGTGCTCTTATTTATATCTAGGAAGCCACAATGATACTGGCTCTAGCCAGACTTTTCCTGTAATACCATCATCAATTATACATAATCTCATACAAATAAATCATCATATAATCTATATATATATATATATATATATATATATATATATATATATATATATATATATATATATATATATATATATATATATATATATATATATATATTTCTTGTGTTAATATGAGTTAGATCTACATCCTCCTATTTCCATCACAGTCGCAAGACATATGTAGTAATCATAATTAATAGAACATTTATAATGGCATTAACATACATTATGCTCTTAATTTATTACAAGTATTGATAGCTAATATTTATATATAATATAAATTGAATTAATGCATAAATGCAATGCTTAGTTGCATAACTAAATTGAAAAATATCAACTCACAAACTTGACAAAAAAACCCAAGTAACTCTCCTTGGAGCATCAATCAATTCTTCGATAATTATGAAGATGCCTTAAAAATGTACACTGGATAACAAATAATGAATATTAGAATAAGGCCAATCCAAACCTTAACTTTTAAATCTATACTCAAATAACTCTAAAGATTTTTCTAAAATTTTGGCAGAATGTTCCCTATAACTAACACATCACATTGTTGAAACAAAAGAAATAAACACTCCTAAATAGCCATCATGGCTCACAACAATCGACAACAATCTAATTACCCCTTTGGACCTCCATACTTGGCAAATAGCACTACTCATCAATCACATCAACTCAAGCATATATGTATATATATATATACAAGAAATTTATTAATATATTTAAAGAATTAATTCCTCTCAACAATTTAAGTATATTTCTCAATCATTTAAAGAATTTTTTAAAAATAATTTACTTAAAATATAATTTAACAACATAAATATTTGATCATACATTTGAAAGATAATGTATAAGCATTCTTTTAAAAATCATTTTATTTAATAAACATGCAAATCAATATAATTTAATTCTTTACTTCAAAACATTTATAATATTTTACAAAAATATAGTAAATTCAATTTTTCAATAAAATTAAACTTAAATTATAAAACATTTTAATTCATTATATTTATCATATATACGTAATGAAAATAAATCGCAAAATCATTATAAAATTAATTATGACTCAAATTAAAGCAATATAAAAAATCATGTAATTAATAAAATTACTATTAAAGAAACTACATAAGTTTTTAAAATTAAATTAAATTCATTCATAATATAAAATTTAGCTTAATAAATTCATGGAAATTCATATTATTCTCAAATTCATCTATTAACACCGAGAACATAAATATAATTTATAAAAATATACATTTTTTGATGATAAATGATTTGAAAATCAAGCAACATTGTTGAATTTAAGGGTTTCATACATACCAACATGAAATCTAATCGAATGGGAGTCATAAAACACATTGGGCAAGTAAAACTAGACTGCTAGAAAAGGGAACACCAGAGTGCAACCAGCCAGCCATGAGCCTCCATGGATGGTGGTGTTGGAAGTTAGGCTTGACATCATCCAGCTTCTCAATTGTAGAAGTCCACTAATGGTGTCTATGCATCATCACTCATCACCATTTGGCTAGATTGGGCTTTTAAACTTTCATTGGCAGAATCTTCTTCTCTTGATTTCTTTATTATCTAACATTCCCGCTGGTCATACCTAGTGTCAATTGAAAGCTATTGAAAAATTGTGATTTTTAGCTCAATAAATGGCCATTTTGAGGCCCAAATTCGGGTAGGTTACACTACTTGGTTATGGGAGGTTAATTCAAATTTGTACTCTCTGATATAAGGACTATGAATTTAAGTATTCATATGCTCAAATGGTGAATAAGAATTTAAAGCTCAAAATGAGTTCCTTGCTAAGGAAAAGAAGAAGGAAATGTGGGTTACCCCATATTGGAAAATTACAATAGTGCAAAGGGCTTTATATTGAAAGGCTCATCCTTTTAATGATAAGTAAATAGCCAAAGAGGTTCTCTCTTGTGCACACAGGTGCATTGGAGTGCAAATTCATGGTAAAAACTAAGGGTTAACGTGTGAACACGTGGTCTGCTCACACGAATATCGAACCAAAATGCTATAGTCCAAGCCCAACTTAGTTTTGCAATTTTCGAAATATATATATATATTTTACTTCTAAAATTCTTCTAGAATATGGCTGTTGAGTTCAAATGTTAGAGAGTTACAAAATTAAAATCTATTGTTACAAATTTTAATTCATAGCTTTAAAAGAGTTTAATTCTATGGCTTTTTCTCTCTCCTCCAATCAAGTATAAATAGGTGTACTTTGATTCTTTTCAAGACACACCAAAAACAACTTCTCCTTCTTTTTCCATTTTCCTTCTGTGATAGAGAGGCATTGCTTAGTTCGCTGTGAGCAGGCTTTGTAGTGTTCAATCTCTATATTTCATCTATTATATCCTGGGAGACAAACGCTGCCAATCCTTCAACACCTGTGGTAGGGGAAAATTTATCTTAAGGACACTGTGTGGTACATAGGCCTCAGATTTCTTTTGTGCTTTTGTTTTTATGTTCTATGTTATTATTATTATTATTATTATTATTATTATTATTATTATTTGGTTTTACTTGCATTTAATCAGTTCTTGTTTTATGTTCCTTATTTTTAACAATCAATTGTCATTTCAACTTATACTGTGTATTAAATAATAATCTTAAGACAAATTTTCTTATTGTGTATAATCTCAATAGGTTTTTTTTTTTCATTTGTATACATTGAATAGTCACAAATTAGAAATTCTATCTAGGAGATCGGATTTTAGGTAGGACCTATTTGTGACCCTTCTAGTCTTTCTTGGAAATTTCTATTGAGAAATTTTGTCTAAGGAGACTGGATTTTAAATGGAAACTGGCTGTGATCCCTCTAGCATTTCCTGGGAATTGTCTAAAGAGTGCTATTTAGATAGTGAAATTATTTTTTTTAGGGAAAAATAATTGTTTCTTTTGCTATTTTAGAAATGGAAAATACTAGGGTGATTACAAATGTTCTTGATGGTTCTCAAGTGCTATCCTCTTCTGTTGCATGAGTGTTGCTCCTCTTGTACTTGTGGATCATGGAGAGAAGCCAAAAAAGTTAAATGGCTTGAACTTTAAAAGGTTGCAGCAAAACATGTTGTTATATCCAACCACCTTGAATTTTGCACGATTCCTGACAAAAGATGCTCATACTCTAAAGGAGGATGAGTAAGATATCCAAGTGAGGACTGACTATGATACTTGACATCATTTTGATTTTTTATGCAGGGACTATGTCATGAATTGGCTGCATGATTCTCTATACAATGTGTATAGTACTATAAAGACTGCCAAATAGTTGTGGGATTCATTGGACTGAAAATACAAATTTGAGGATGCTGGTACTAAAAAGTTTATAGTAGGATGGTTTCTTGACTATAAAATGGTGGATTCCAAAACTATGGTAAATGAAGTGCAAGAACTATAAGTAATTCTCCATGAAATTCATACAGAGTGGAGGAACTTGAGTGAGACCTTCCAAGTAGCTACTATCATTGAGAAGCTATCCCCTGGTTGGAAGGACTTCAAGAACTACTTTAAACACAAACGAAAAAAGATGAACATTGAAGAGTTGATTGTGAGGCTTCGTATTGAAGAAGACAACAAAAGTTCAAAAAAAGAAAAGAGGGGAATCACCTCTCCTGAGGCTAAGGTGAACATTGTTGAGCATGGAAAGAAGAAGAAAACCAAAGAGTCTAAGATGGGACCCAAAGATGGAGTTTTTAAAAAGAAATTCCAAGGCAAGTGTTTCAATTGTGACTGAGTAGGTCACAACTCTATTGATTGTAGATTGCCAAAAAAAAAAAAAAAAAAAAAAAAAAAGAAGAGCAATGAAGCTAATCTTCTACAGAGTATTACATAAGATGTCTTTGATATCAACCTTGCAGCCATGACATCGTAGGTAAACCTTGTCAGGTCTAATTCAAAGGAATGCTGGGTTGATACTAGTGCTACAAGGCAAATGTGCTCAGAATGTGATATATTCTCCACTTTCAACCCTAAGGGTGCAGAAAAGCTATATATGGATAATTCTGCCACTTTTGAAATTCTTGGTGAAGGGACTATGGTACTAAGGATGACTTTTGGGAAGGTGTTGACTTTGAACAATGTCCTATTTGTGCTAGATATCCACAAGAATCTAGTGTATGGTTCACTCTTCAACAAATATGGATTTCATATGGTATTTGAGTCAGACAAGGTTGTTTTGTCTGAAGGTGGAATGTATATGGGTAAGGGGTATGCTCTTGATGGGCTTTTCACACTCAATATAATTATTGTGAAACATAAGAATGAAAGTACCTCTTCTACTTACTTGCTTGAGTCTTCCAATTTATGGCATGTTAGATTAGGAAATGTTAATTATAATACTTTGATAAGATTAATTAACTTAAACCACATACCTAATTTCCACACAAATTCAAAAAATAAATGCAAAATTTGTATTGAAGCAAAGTTAATTAGATCATCTTTTCAAATAGTTGAAGGAAAAACTGAACCACTTGATTTAAATTCATAGTGATATATGTGATTTAAAATTTGTTCAAATAAGAGGAGGTAATAAATATTTTATCACATTTGTTGACAATTGCACAAAATATTTTTATGTGTATTTAATTAAAAGCAAGGATGAAGCTATGGAGAAATTTAAACTCTATAAACTTGAAGTTGAAAATCAACTTAATAGGAAGATTAAAGTGTTGACGAGTGATTGTGGTGGTGAATATGAATCTCTATTTAGTGAGTTTTGTGCACAACATGGAATCATATATGAAACCACAACATTTTATTCACCTCAGTCAAATAGAGTGGCTGAGAGGAAAAATTGTACCTTGAAAGAAATGATGAATGCAATGTTGATAAGTTTCAGATTGCCTCAGAACATATAGGAGGAAGCCATATTATTGGCTAATTACCTTTTAAATCAGACAAGACCCTTTATGAGTTATGGAAAGGAAGAAAACCTTCCTATAAATATTTACGAGTGTGGGGGTGTCTTGCTAAAGTGGCACAAAATCAGTTGATTGCATCTTCATTGGTTATGCACATAATAGTAGTGCTTATCGGTTTTTTATGAATGAATAAAAAATCTTTGATATACATAAGAACACAATAATGGAGTCAAGGAATGCATCATTCTTCGAACATATATTTCCCTGTAGAACTTTAGAAGAGGTGAGTTCATCTAAATCAACTCTTGAGACTATTAGTGAAGATAGTGAAGAACAAGAGCAACCAATAGCAAATCTTAGATCAAATTCATAGAGGGGAATTTGGATTTGAAGATGTGCCTATTGAGACTAAGCTAAGGCATAGTAAGAAAGCAACGCTAGAAAAGTCTTTTGGACCAGATTTTTTGACTTATATATTAGAAATAGAACCTCAAACTTATGCAGAAGCTATGTGCTCTTCAGAAGGTCTTTTATAGAAAGAGGCCATTAAGAGTTAAGATAACATCATGCAAAATCATACTTGGGAATTAGTGGATTTACCTTTGGGATGTAAATCACTAAGATCCAAGTGGATCTTTAAGAGGAAGATGAGAGCTGATGGTACAATTGATAAGTATAAGGCTAGGCTTGTAATTAAAGGTTATAAATAGGAAAAAGGTCTAGGTTACTTTGATACTTATTCTCTTGTGACAAGGATAAACTCCATTAGGATGATACTTGCTATTACGGCATTACACAATCTTGAAGTACATCAAATGGATGTGAAAACTGCTTTCTTAAATGGAGACTTAGATAAAGAAATCTATATGATACAACCTGAAGGTTTCATTACCCAAAATAAGAGAAGAGGGTTTGTAGATTGGTCAAATCTTTGTATGGATTGAAACAAGTGCCAAAACAATGGCATGAGAAATTTGATAATGCAATGCTATCAAATGGATTTAAGATCAATGAGTCTAATAAATGTGTTTATGTCAAAGACACTAGTGATAGCTATGTCATATTGTGTATATATGTTGATGACATGCCCATTGTTGGAAGTAATACAAAGATGATCAAATCTACTAAAACTATGTTAAACTCAAGTTCTGTGTAATACCTAAGGTTTTCTTAATCTATTAGAGTCATAAATAGTGACATTAGAATGTTCATCTACTATACGATTCAAAGCCCTTCTAACATATTAAGAATTATAAGAATACCATAAGAAAAAATTTTAAATGAATAATGTGACAATGAGTAAAGAATGTAATCAATTTCAATAAGCACTTTTATGATAAAATGAAAGTCAAATTGAGTTTTACCTAATGTGCTTATGTTAATAATTTATTTTAAATGTGAATCTAAAGTACTAGTGAATGGGCATTAACATCTCCTAAGTCATTGGGAGATGATAATAGTAATATGAGAAGTTGATTTCAATCAAATTTACAATGGTACAATAGAAGTCAAACTTAGTTTGACCTAATGAGTCTATATGATTTACATATATGAACAATGCTAATGAAGTGCTAAAAAATGTGCACCATAGAGTGAATAGGATTTATCTAGCAATGTGTAAAGTGTATAGTGATATTACAAGGTAGAAATATGTATATTAAAGTGAAAGAAATGAAATGAAAAATGTATTAAGTTATCAAGTTTGAAATGTGCATATATGAGCTTGTTAATAGGCTTTTGAATACCAAAGGCTCAAGCCCACTTAGATGGTTGGCCCATTAGGCCTATGGTTGAATGAACATACATTTAACTAGAGTTAAGAATGGTTAACCAAGGTTAAGTTTGATGTTGGAAAAGTTAGCCATTAATTTGACTTGGAAACCACCATTTTTTACTATGTCAATTCTTTTTCCAACTTGAATTCTCACTTTTCCTACAGTAAAGTCTACATTCATTTTTGCTCTTTCCAAACCATGTGATGAACATCATCAACCTAGATGAGATCCTAGCCATTCATTTATTAAATCATAGCCATCCATTGTGATTACGTTATAGCCATTGGATTAGAGATGATTAAATCAACACCATCCATCTTCCATATATAAGCAATAAGATGAGCATTTTTCTCCATTTTTGCAAAAAATATCACAAAAACACATCTTAATATAGAAATGGACTCTAAATTTGGTGCGACCACCATAAAATTCAAAACAAGACTTCCTAAGGTAAGAGTTTATGCTCATCTCTTCTTTTATGTGTTCTAAACATAACTTTGGTGTTATAGTTGTAAAAACTTCCTTTTCTACCATCTAAATGATTCGACCAAAAGCAAGTATAGCTAGAAAATATTTATTTTATATGTTCTTCAATTAAATATGGGGATTGGGCTTGAGAGATTAAAATATAACAAGTGAAAACAAGCAAAGGAAGTAAAGAGCACTTGTAAGGATACATTAACTCTATATTCGGCCTCTCTTAAATTTAGTATAAAGGATTGTTCTAAAATTTATTTGATGTTATCTAAGGTTGTTTGGGATGGAGAATAGTAGTTTGGAAGTGTCAAATGGAGTTATAGAAGCTTATTTCAAAACTTGAAATTTTGAAGACATAATTTAGGTTAAAAGTGGAAGTTCAAGATCTAATAATTGTTTTCCATGTTTAATCGATGATATAGGATTTTCAACATGCTAATTTTATAATTCTATAATTAATTTTAGGATTGGATGAGGAATTAATGGTTTTCACCAAATTCTAGGGTTTGTGGACAAATTGGGGATTTTGTAAACTAAACTTGAATTCATAGAATTGAAGGGGGAATCAAGCTTAAGAATAGTGCAACATGATTTGTATAATGTTGATTTCAAAATTCAATTGATAGAAATGATTTTCCTGAAATTTAATGAGCTAGGTTCATGTATGGAATTGGAAGGTGGAAGTAGAATTAATTCCATTGAATATTGGAATTTGTTTAAATTGATTATAATTGAGTAATATCAAATTGAAATGTGAAATTAGGAGGAAAAGAATTATTTTTCCTTAAAGTGAATACATTTAGCTATTTGGAAAATAATTAAGGAAAGTGTTAAAATTAGTAATAAGTTAGTACTACAATAAACAAGATGAAAGTTTTAACAAGTTAAGTTAAATTTAAACTAATGAATAACAAAGAAGTGCTTAATGTGTAATTGAAATGCAAATGTATAAAATCTAAAGACTAGGACAAGGACATTGTCCAAGAGAGTGGGGAGCACTATTAGCATCAAAGTTAAATGTAAATAGGAGCAAAGGAGTCCAAAGTGAGTACTTAATAATAAAATATGACATGTGCCATATTCTTCAAACCTTTATTATTCAAACCATTATCGTTGAAATATTTCATTCTATGATGAGCATGAATTGCTTATTGAATATTGAGCCATTTGATATGATACTTCTTTATGGTATTCGACTATTGTGAACCTTTCATGTTGAATTCATAATGTAATCATTGAATTCCTTACTGTGAACCTTATATGAAACTTTCTATTGATGCCTATTGATAAGCAAAAATACCCTTCTGATGTGGGGTAATACATTGGACCTTGTGCGCTTGGTAAAAGCTTGCGAGTAGGATGAGAATACCCAACCTCTATTAGGGGGCCACGCCTAATCATAAGACCTTATTAGTCTTGTGTAATGTGATGCATGTGAGTGAGTAAGGTTTAGGCTGCCACTCTTTAATTTATATGCATGGGAAGCATTCTGCTTCTAAGAAATCATTATTTCTACTAAAAGATGTTGTTTTCATCTTAAACGAGAAATTCATTCATAATGACAATTTTGATTAATATCACTCTATTGTCACCATGGGCATCCTAATAATGAACTATATACTCACCATATATATTTGTCAGGCCTCGCCCGAGCACCGGCCCGGTTCGCTAAAGGGAGCAAGGATGCTCATTTGGGTTTAGACTCACGATGGAACCCTCGGGTTCAGATTTGGCTGATTTTGAAAAATGTTTTTTTGGAAGTCGCCACCCTAATTTATTTTTAAATGGGAAAATTAAGGAAAAACCCATTTGACTCCAATTCATCAATTTTTAATTTAATTTGCCCATGGATAAAATCACTAATCTCGAACTAGGTTGAGTTCGGGGACTAGGTTTTTGGTTTTAAATAATCTAAATTTGGCTCTTAAGTTTAATTTGACTTGAAAATTAGATTTCATGAATGATATTTATAAGATGATTTTAAAGAAAATGCATGAATATGGCATAATATGAATGAATGGTGAAAATAAAACATTTACAAATTAATTAAAAAAAAGGGAAAAGAGATTGATTGGGATTTGGATTTAGATTCCAAACATGCCTACGTACCCCATTGAATGGGGATCAAAACCCACGTAGTTTGTTCCACTATTAAGTGGAATGGTTTAGGAGTTGATCATATTGATTTTGGTTTGGGTCTGTTGAAAGTGAGGAAAAAAGCTGATACCTTGACTTTTGGTGGGCGAAGGGTTTTACCGGACCAAAGTTCCATTTTATCGAAACCGGGTGATTAGATGGATTGAAAAATTAATTGATTAATTAAAATAATTAATTAATTAATATGATGGAAAGGATGGATGGATTAATTAATTAAAAAGATTAATTAATTAATTTGGATGAAAAAGTGGATTAAGAAAAAGGATTACTTTGATTTTGGAAAAAAGTGATTAATTAATTAAAAGGATTAATTAATTAATTTGGATGAAAGGTGGATTAAGAAAAATGATTAATTTGATTTTTAAAAAAGGAATGATTTTTGAAAAAAGAGTGATTAATTAAAAAAATTAGGTAATTAAAAAGATTAATTAACTTGGTTAGGGTGAAGTAATTAATTAATTAAAGAGATTAATTAATTAATTAGAGAGTGATTGGAGGGAGAAGAAGAGAGGAATTTGAGGATAACCATCTACTCAAATTCAAGAGATGTGTTGGAATGAGAAGGGAAGGGGGGTATTTATAGGAAAAGTGGGTAAGGATAGTTTAGGTAATGAAAATGTGAAAAGACCATAAGGGGTAGGGCTAGAATTGGCTAAAAATTGGACTGAAAGGGGCAAAAAGGTCATTTTCTGTGCAGGTGGGGCCTATAGGGAGGCAGAAAATGCAGAGCTGGCGCGGTGCCACACCAGGCTTGTGCGGCACTGCGTCAGACATTTGCGGCGCCCCGCACAAAGGGCATGCGGCGCTGCACAGCTCTGACGTGGCGTTGCACGCCACGTGGCGCTAGCATGCTTTTCAAGGCAGCTTTTTTTTTTTTTTTTTTTTTTTTTTTTTATATAGAGATTGGTTGTTGGTATGGAGTTTGAGAAATTTGAATGACTGGTAGCAATGTAAATAAAGTCTAAAAAATTTTCTTTTGTGGGCACTGCCCCCTGCTCGCTAACCGGTTAGCGGGACCACCGTAATAACTCTGCGCAATGAGTTAAATTCAACAAGCGCTAAGACTGCGGTTGGATGCTAAGGGTGTAAAATTAAGAGTTTACAATATTGTATTATTATGTACTCACTGAGCTTTGTCTCATTCCTTAATTGTTTAAAATTTTCAGGTAAGATTGACAAGTCAGTAAGGTAAATTCCAAGCTTTATTCTTCCGCTTGGAAGTTGCTCTACTAATTTCAAGTGTTGTGAGTCTTGGTTATATGACTATAAAGATCATTGGTTTAGAGCTCTATGGTTACCAAAGGTTTAGCACTAAAATGTCATTGGGTTTATATGTACTATAAATTGTATTGTAATTAGTATTATAATTATATATTAAGTTATGAACATTTGGATAATGACATGAATACAAATCTAGAAATTTTACGAGTTGAGTACATAAATGGTATTAGTAAGTAAGTATTTGGTAATATGTAAAATGATAAACTAGCAATGGGCAATAAGGAAAGGTAATTAGATTTTGATCTTAGGATAAAGTTCAACGTGATAAATGGTAAAGGATTATAAGTTAAACGAGGTTGTACAGGTTTAGGTGACTTTATGTCTCCTTATGCCCTAGGACTGTCACGGCTTAATAAGTGGGTTGTGACATGAAAGATATAAGACTAGTAGATGTGATCATAGGAATAAAAATATGAAGAAGATCATATGGGCTCACATTAAGTCAAACATATTATGTAGAGAAAATACTTAATAAATTCAGTAAAAATGATTCGAGTCTGTCTATAACCCCATTAGACTTGAGTGTCCATCTATCTAAAAATAGAGGGCTCAACTAGAATATGCTTATGTAATTGGTAGTCTCACGTACTTAATGAGTTATACAAGACTAGATATTGCTTATGCAGTGAGTAAACTAAGTCGATACACGAGTAATCCAAGAATTGATCACTAGAAAGGAGTTGTAAGAGCACTTAGATATTTTTGGTATACTCATGATTATAGACTATATTATACTAGATATCCAGCTATCCTAAAAGGTTATGGTGATGCAAACTAGATCTATGATATAAAAGATTCAAAATCTACTAGTGGGTATGTGTTTACATTAGCAAGTGCAGCTGTTGCTTAGAAATCTTCTAAACAAATTTTTATAGCCAGATCCATAATGGAATATGAGTTTATTACATTAGATAAGTGCTCTGAAGAAGCTGCATGGTTATGCCATTTCTTAGAAGATATTCCAAAATAGGAAAGTCCAGTGTCTCCAATTTGCATATAATGTGATAGTCAATCTATAATTGGAAAGGCACAAAGCAACATGTATAATGGTAAGTCAAAGGATAACATTACGAATCCACTAACCAAAGAGTAAAACAGAGAGTTAGTTGACAAGTCATTAAGGGGAATGGGATTAAAGCCCATATGAGAGTAATAAGTCAATGCAAAGGAAAATCTAACCTAGTTGATTGGAGATCCCAATATATAGGTTTAAAGGGACAACCTTATTGTAAAGGCTTAGTAAAGTCAGTATAAGGGAAAAATAGTGATATGCTTATATAAAGGTTAAGCTATGCTTTTAATGATTCTTATGGCTAAGAGATCAATTTGTGAGAGAGAAGTGGGGCCACTTTAAAGGAGAGTTGTAATTCTCTAAAAATTGTCACAAAACTAAGTAGATGATCAAGGCCAAAATGAACATAATAATGAGAACTGAATTATTTCAAAGAGAATCCTGTGCAAAATATATCATCATTTACACAAATAGTAGAACAATTCAATGATATCATATCAACTAGTTAGCTAGTAAAGTAAATATACTCTTATATAAGGGTTAAAGGGTAACACCTACCTATCTTATGCAGGATTCAATCACTAAACTCTATGTTTGCCCTTTTGCACCAAGAAGGGGGATTGAATTGATGGGAAATTAAAAATTAGATAGAAGGCGATAGGAGAAGAGAATAAACACAATCAATTTTATAATGTTTTAGGTGTTAACGAACCCTATGTCCACTCCCCAATCTCAATTGGGTATTCTACTACAAGTAGATACTTACAAAGGAGTTTTAAACTCACTCCAGACTTACAATATATTTTAATGGCTAACACACAATCTTTACAAGTGTTTCCTTTAGGTTCACACTTAAACGTATACAAGATTTTTCTATTGGCTCACTCTCAACCCAATAGTATATGTTTTCAAAGCTAGCACTCAATCATTTGAGATATCAATGCTTTTACAAGAACCAAATAATAACAATTGAAAGGTAAAGGCTTTAAGAATTAAAATTGCAAGAGTTTGGCTTAAATGAAGGTTGTTGGATGATTATGAGGGTATTTAGAGGGGTATTTATAGCTTCTTCCCTATAAATTCTTATTACAATGAGTTACCAAAAAAGATCCTCACGATAGCCATAAAATCTTGCATTAAATGCTCTGTCAGAGTTGGGTCGCAGTTGCTAAGCCTTTTTCATGGTTGCGATTCCATTTTCGAGGTCGAGATCAATATTTTGCGGTTGCGATCTCCATAATATGCAATGGCTAAATAACATGTGGCATCTTTTCATTGGTTCTTCAACTATCATTTGCAACCATGGATTTCTATATGAATTTCATGGTTGCGACTACCAATTTGCGATCACGAATAAAGGATCGTGCCCTTGGTCGCGGTCAAGACTGAGGTTATGATTCATCATGTGTCTTAAAGCTGAAAATTAAACTAATAGGCTTTTGATAGTCTTGGTCATGATATGAGGGTTGCAGTTGTGATTTAGTGGTTACAGTCATGATTATGCTATGTTGGGCGCGACTTAGAAGCTAATCAAAGACTTTGGGAGATTTCAAGCACTTTTGAAATTCAATCTATCAAATGTGTTATAATCTACAAAACAAACACTTAAAGTACACATTAGATAGCTTTAATTTGATTGACAAGATTAAAATAGAGATTGACTAAGTTTGAAATAACTTAGGTCAATAATATCCCCCTTTTTGATTTTGAAAATCAAATTGAACTTAAATATAAAATAACATTCAATTCATTAAAGTGCAGAGTTCTCCCCCTCAATTTATGCAACAAATGACAAAAAGTATAAGGTGTAAAACATATTTTGAAAGTATTTCTTTAATCAAATAATGTTCATTTAAGTTTATTTAGGTTCTATGTTCTCCCCCATAGGCAATATCAAACAGACTGCATTGCATAAAGAATTTGAAATTTATAAAGCATACAATGAAGAAATATAGAATGGCAATATAAAAGGCACATAAGATCAAAATTGAGAAAATATACAATTGCATTAATTTGAAATTTGATAATGCCACAATAAAATGCATAAAAACATAAGGCAAATTTTGAAAACAAGGTAAGATAAAAAAAAGGAAGAAATAAAAAAAAAAACTGAGAATCATCTCCTCCATCCTTGGCTTCTCTTCTTCTTCATGAGGGGCCTCCTCATGTGTCTCCTCCTCTTCTTCACTAAACTCCCATTCTCGTAAGTTACATTGAGAGAGACCCATATGACCTTGCATATCAAAGATGTCTTGGTGAATATGATCTAAAAGGGAAAGTCTCCTTAATACTTTATGAAGGAGTCTATTGGTTTCATTTTGTTGTTAGGTTGGAGGGACAATAGGTGCTACTTGTGGTTCCTCTTCCTTAACTTGGCTAGACTCACCCATCATCACTTTTGGCCTTTTTCGTGCAATTACTTGAACCCTAGCTTTTGCAAGGAGATACTCATACTTCCCTTCTTGTTCTTTAAATGCCTTGGCATTGATCATATATTGAAATTCAATGAGGGATTTTTTAATTGGATATTGGAGAATGGCTTTGTTGGATGGAGTGAGAGCCCCAATATGCTTTCCTATGGTGATGATGTGGGAAGAGAGTAAAATGGCACCCTTTTTGTTAGAGGATAGGGTGAAGGAATTGTTCAACTAAAAACTGAGTGGTTTGAATTTTCTTTCCTTTGATAAGATCGTAAAGAAAGAAAAGGTCTTTTTGAGAAATTTTCTCATTCCCATCTCCTCTAGCATTTACAAAAAGGGTGACTATCCTATGGAGGACCCAAATAGTAAGGGTTTTGATGTGCTTAGCAATGGAGGATTTTGGATTGAATTTAGGCTCTATAGAAATTTCGGTCCAAAATGAGTTGAGTTCAAGAGTGAAATCATTAGAGATGTAGGCACCTTCATTTGAAGGCTAAAAATATTGGCAAGGTCTTGGAGTGTAAGCTTATATAGCTTGCCAAAGAAATGAAAATCAATGGCATAGTGGCCACGGGTAGGATGGAGCCTTTTGTGTACAACAAGGGTGGCAAGAAATTCCCTTGTCAATTCTTCATAGCCATCATCATCAATAAAGACAAACTTCCCCTAATCAAGATTTTTGAGGAAGCTAACAATGCTATCCTCAATACCCAAGGTTTTGAAACACACAAGGCTAGGTATTTTGGTGGGTAGGATGGTTTTATCTTGGATTCTAAGGAAGTTTTGTTTCTCTTCTTGAGTGATTCCCCTCATGAGTTCTAAAGGAGAGGGTGTTTGAGAGGTTTGGACTTCTTTTCCCTTCCTAGAGATTTTCCTAGAAGCCATAGATGAAGAAAAATTGGAAGAAAATGAGAGATTTGTAAACTTTGAAAGAGGAAAAGTGAGAAGATAGTTTGAGAGTAAGAAGAATTTGACATAGGAAAGTTTTGAAATTGATAGAAAAGAAGCAAAAACTAATGGGGAGGGGTTTTTATAGCCAAAATTAGGGTAAAAACGATCAGAAAATGGCTATTTTTGAATTGAATGCAAATTTGTCCGTTGAAAAAGGCTAGTTTTGAATGCTGTCAGACACTGAGTCACGACCACGACTACTTAGTCATGACCACGATTTTTGAAAAATTCAAAAATCACATCCGCGATTTAGCAATTGTGGGTGAGACTTTGAAGGCTGATCAGTAACTGCTTATAAATTTAAATTTTGCGATCGCAATTTATATGTAGTAACCGTAAATTTTAAAAAATATAAATTTTTGAAAAACTTTTGAGTGAAATGATATGTAATGTAATTGGCATTATGATTGAAGATCAAAATAGATGCAATTATACATTTCATATACTAAGATATCAACAAGTCATTGAAAAGAAATTGAAGCAATTGAAGTTAAATATACCAAAAATCAACCATAAAACAACCAACATGCAACCAAAATGTATAAGGTAAAATTTCTAAATTTAATTGACTTAAGAGTCACCTCAATTCAAGATTAAATAAAAGAGTAAAATATGAAAGATAAATGTCATAAAATGCATAAAATTTTGATACATATGAAAAACTTTATGTAATTTTGAAAATCTAAGGCAATGAGCTCCCATCAAGCATGCCAGTTTCCCTTTTTATAAAATTTAATCTTCCTTCATTTAAGGGTTTTGTGTATCAGCAAGTTGGTTGGTTGTATCAATAGATTATAATACAAAATCACCATTTTGCACATGATCTCTTAAGAAATGATGCCTAATGTTTATATGCTTACTCCTAGAATGTTGGATGGGATTTTTGGAAACATTTATGGCACTTTTGTTATCACATTTGATGGGAATGTGATCTATCACTTTACCATAGTCCTTGAGTTGTTGTTTTATCCAAACAACTTGAGTGTAACAATAACCCACCACCATATAATCCACTTCAGCGGTGGATAAGGCTATTGAAACTTATTTCTTGCTAAACCATGAAACTAAACATTCAACAAAAAAAAAATGACAAGTTCTAAAGTGCTTTTTCTATTAAGCAAGCTACTAGCATAATTCGCATCCAAAAATCCAATTATTGTAAAAGATGAATTTCTAGGATACCATAGCCCTAAATGCAATGTGCCATGTAAATACTTTAAAATTCTTTTAACGGGATGCAAATGAGATTCTTTAGGACAATATTGAAAGCTTGCACACAAATAAACATTATACATTATATTGGGTCTAGATGCTATAAGGTAGAGAAGAGAACCAATCATACCTCTATATTTCTTCTTATCTATAGGCTTACCCTTTTCATCTTTGTCAAGCTTAATTGATGTGCTCATTGGAGTTTTGCTACCTTCGCAACCATTCATGCCAAACTTCTTGAAAAGCTCTTTTATATACTTGGATTGGTTGATAAAGATACCATCTTTGCATTACTTGATTTGTAGTCCTAGGAAGAACTTGAGCTCACCCATCATGCTCATCTCAAATTTCCTAGTCATACACTTAGCAAATTCTTCACAAAGATATTCATTATTAGCACCAAATACAATATCATCAACATAAATTTGAACAATAAACGTGTCATTTTTATGCCGCTTTACAAAAAGTGTTGTGTCAACCTTGCCCTTAACAAAATCATTTTTCAAAAGAAATGTACTCAGCCTTTTATACCAAGCTCTAGGAGCTTGTTTCAAACTATGCGAGGCCTTGTTTAATTTAAAAACATGATTAGGAAGTTCATAATGTTCAAAACCCGGGGGTTGCTCAACATAAACTTCCTCCTCAATAAATCCATTTAAAAAAGCACTTTTAACATCCATTTGAAAAAGTTTAAAATCCATATGACATGAATAAGCAAGCAAATTTTCCAAGGTTATCCTTGGTGTTTAACATGCAACACTTGTAACAAAAAACACTTAGATATGAAATCTTAGGCTTTCTTCCATTCCATAACTCATAAGAGTTTTTTTTCAAAATGGGTCTTTTAAAAACTCTATTTGAAATGTAACATGAAGTATTAATGGCTTCTACCTAAAAATAAGTTGGTAAACCATACTCATTAAGCATGGTTCTAGCCATTTCAATCAAATTTCTATTTTTCCTTTCTACAACACCATTTTGTTAAGATGTTCTAAGAGAGGAAAAATTATGTGAAATTCCATATTCAATGCAAAATTTTTTGAAAAGTTCATTTTAAAATTCTTTTCCATGATCACTTCTAATTTTGGAAATGAAATAGCCTTTCTCATTTTGAACTCTTTTTGCAAAACTTTTAAATACTTCAAAAGCATCACTCTTATGAGTCAAAAAACTAACCCAAATAAATCTAGATTAGTCATCAATAAGCACATAGGCATACATTTTTCCACCTAAACTAGCAACTTTACTAGGTCCAAACAAATCCATATGAATAACTTAAAGGGGTCTAGAAGTACTTATAATATTTTTTGATTTCTAGGATGATTTGTGTTGCTTTCCCATTTGACAAGGTCCACATGTCTTGTCCTTTAAGAATTTGATCTTTGGAAGTCCTTCAACAAGCTTATCCTTGTAAAGACTATGAAGAAGCTCTATGCTTACATGTCCAAGCCTTCTATTCCAAAGCCAAGATTCATTGCTAATAGACATGAAACACTTGACATCTTGGTTAGCCAAATCATCTAAGTCAATCATATAGGTATTGCCCTCCCTTTCATCCTTAAACACTATATTGTCATTAGCTAAAGTGGTGACAATGCATGCTTTAGAGTCAAAGGTAACTTTATTACCATTATCACATAATTGACTTACACTAAGCAAGTTAAATTTTAAACTATCAACTAAAACAACATTTTCAATGAGAGAATGATTGTCCTTACCAATGGTACCAATGCCAATTATCTTACCTTGGCATTGTTACCAAATGTGATGTTTTCACCTCTCTTTTCTTTCAAATTTGTGAAGAGGCTTGCATTTTCGATCATATGTCTTAAACATCTACTATCTACATGCCATTTGTTCTCCTTGGTAGTGGATTTGAGACACACTTACAAGAAAAGATTAATCATCTTGTTTTAGGTACCCAAATATGTTTAGGTCTTTAGGGGTTAGCCTTGGAAGGGTCCTCAAACTTGAGTTGAGCCTTCCTTATATAACAAAATACATTTATATGACCATCTTCATACAATAATGGCATTTGAGTTTTGACTTAAAGTTTTGTTAAAAAATTTTGGTCTTTTCACAACATTATGACATGAATGCGTATGAGAATAAGTATTATGTTATGATTGTGGATGTCTTTGAGCATGCCTCTTTGGATACATGAATGCATGGTGAACTCTTTGAGGCTTAGTTCTTGAGTCTAGTGTAACCTTTTAAGTCCTTTTGGGACATGGAGGTTTAGAGTGTGTTTCAATTACCTCAATGCTAGAGGTTTGAAGATTTGTAGCCTTTATGAACATAATGGGAGAGGATGTGGATGGACATGAGCTATCAAAGCCAAGACCTTGTCTCACAAGGGGTGGCCTTTATGATACAATAAGAGTATCCAAGGCTTTTTTCCCTTTATGAAATTTTGAGATTGAGTTTCTTAATTCTTCAACCTCAATTTTCAAAGCATTGTTTTGTTTATATAAAGAATTAAAAGCGAAGATTTTAGAAGTGATTTCCTCCAATAAGCTTTTTAAACTAACATTTGAGGTTTTCAAGCTTAAAATAATTTTTTCTAATTCTTTAAAATTCTCCTCCAACTTAGAACGATTTTCTTTAAAGGATTTCATTTTTAATTTATACTTTTGGCATTTTAAATTCATGGCTTTAATTAGCTCATCCTCATCATCGTCATGCATACCATCATCAATATCATCACAAGATTGAGAGTTAGAGCTTACCTCATTTGATGAGTCCTCTAAGGCCATGAAACATAGGTTTGCAATATCCTCTTCCTCTTCATCACTTGAGGAGTCATTATCCCATGTTACTTTGAAACCCTTTTTCTTCTCCTTATCCCATTTCTTCTTCTTGTTTTTAGGACATTCCATTTTTATATGACCTTGTGTGAACCCTTAATTTTGCACCCTCATCATCCAACTGCAACTTTAGCACCTGCTAAGTTAACACACTATGCGGAGTCGTTACGATGGTCCTGCTAATTAGTTAATGGGTGGGGATTCGGGGACAGCGCCCCTAAAAGAAAATTTTTTTATCCTTTAATTACATTATATTGCCACCAGACATATAAATTTTCCAAATTCCATACTAACCAATCTCTAAAAAAAAAAAAAAAAGAGCCGCCACGTTAGCTGCCGTGCGGCAACCCTGCAGCGTTGCACCATGCCTGTGCGGTGCCATGTTAAGGATGTGTGGCATGCCGCACATTGGACCTGCGGCATCCCACAGACCTGATGAGGCATAGCATAGGGTTCTACCGCCTCATGGATCCCACCTGTATAGAAAATGACCTTTTTATCCCTTTCAGTCTAAGTTTTAGCCCTTTTTAGCCCTACCCCTCATCATCTTTTCACATTTTCTGATGCGACCTGCTAGCTATAGAGACCTAGGAACTGATTATATTGAATCAAAATCCAAAGATCGATCAAACAAGAATAAAAGAAAAGCTTGACCCAATTCACACCTGTTGAAGAGAACCAAAGTTATAAGGAGATGAGCGCCACAAGTTATCTTGATAAGCCCAGATTTAAGTTCTAAACAAGAACTTGGAAGAATCTCTCACTTAAAGAAAATTCAAATAAAAGTTATTATTATTGATAAAAACTAAACTCTTAATTACAATGGAGCCTTTAATTTATAAGGAGGCTAAAACTTTAAGAACTTAACTAAGATAGGAAATCTATTTCTATAAGGAAATAAGAAATCTATTTCTATAAGAACTCAACTAAGAATCCTTATGGAGAATAGAATCCCAATTAAGAAGTCCTTATTGGAAAATAGAATTCCTAATTAAGAAATTAACTCCTAAAATTAAACCAAATAAAATAAATTTGATGTGGACCTTCTAATGTATCAAGTTCAAGGCCCACAACTGCATAGCGTTCATTAAAAACATAAAATTCATAAAATTTGGAAAGATGCAAAATAGGCAGCCCATCGTGCCTGCGATAGGTGTCACGCTTGCAACACGACATAACTAGAAGCCCACTGTTGCGCCCGCACTGCTGGTGCACCCGCGACGATGGTCTATATTCTGGGCTCGTCGCGATTATGACGGGTGTTGCGACCGTGACACATTTAGTCTTCACCATTTCCTTATTCTTCATGTCCCTTTTGTAGCCAAGAGTAGGTGATCAGCCTTTGGGATGGTTTTGGCATCTTTTGGATAGCATGGAGGCCTTCTAAAGTTGATTCTTCATCTTACATTTCCATGATCAAACCTTGTAAAGCTTGTTTCATTTTCTTTGTTCTTGACCTTGTCATCGGACTTGCAATTCCTTGTAAAGGATCTTAGGAATATCTTATAATCACAACTCCTTGATCTCTATCATTCCCTCCCTCCTCAAAAGGATTCATCCTTAAATCACCTACATCAAACAAAGTAAGATCGGCAACATTAAATGTAGCACTAACATTACCATAGTTTCTTGGCAAATCCAGCTTATAGGCATTGTCATTTATTCGCTTCAAGACTTGAAATGGTCCATCTCCTCTAGGTTGCAACTTGGACTTCCTTTGAGTGGGAAATCATTCTTTTCTCATATGAACCCATACCCAATCTCCAAGTTCAAACACAACCTTGACCATCCCTTATTTGCTTGCCTTGCATATTGTTCATTCTTCCTTTCAATGTTGGCTCGCACCTTGGCATGTAGTTCTTTCATAAATTCTGCCTTTTTTTTACCATCCAAATCTGTAAGTTCATTAGTAGGCAAAGGCAAAATATCTAAAGGAGTCAAAGGATTAAACCCATACACAATCTCAAATGGTGAAAAGGAAGTAGTTGAATGAACATTCCTATTATATGCAAACTCAATGTGTGGCAGGCATTTCTCCCATTGTTTCAAGTTCTTTTTTATGATTGCATGCAATAAAGTAGAGAGTGTTCTATTGACTACCTTGGTTTGCCCATCCATTGGAGGATGTGCCATAGTAGAAAACAATAATTTAGTCCCTAATTTTCCCTATAAAGTGCGCTAAAAATGGCTTAGGAACTTAACATCCCTATCACTCACAATTGTTCTAGGCAAACCATGCAAATGAACTACTTCTTTAAAGAACAAATCAATGATATGTGTGGCATCATTAGTTCTAGCATAAGCAATGAAGTAAGCCATTTTACTAAACCTATCAACAACCACAAATATACTATCTATACCACTTTGAGATCTAGGCAACCCTAATACAAAATCCATAGAAATATCAGTCCAAGGATGAGTAGGTATAGGTAAAGGGGTACACAAACCATGTGGCTTAACCTTAGACTTTGCTTGTTTATAAGAAATACACTTATCACAAATAGATTGCAGATCATGCTTCATGCTAGGCTAAAAAAAAATGTTCATGTAAGATGTCTAAAGTCTTTTAAACACTAAAATGCCTTATCAAAACACCCCCATGAGTTTCCCTTACAAGCAACTCTCGTATAGAACATATGGGCACACATAATTTATCCCTTTTAAACAAAAATCCATCATGCCTATAATATTCTCCAAATGCATACCATTCACATGCATTCCATGCTTGCCCAAAATCAACATCATTCGCATACAACTCTTTAAGAAACTCAAAACCAAGTAATTTAGTTTGCAATGATGAAAGTAATGCATACCTCCTAGACAAAGCATCAGCAATAACATTTTCCTTTCCATGTTTATACTTAATCACATAAGAAAATGTTTCTATAAACTCTAATCATTTAGCATGCCTTTTGTTAAGCTTTCCTTGGGATTTCAAAAATTTTAAACTTTCATGATCAGAATGAATAATGAATTCCCTAGGCCAAAGATAATGTTGCCATGTATGTAGAGTCCTAACTAATGCAAACAACTCTTTATCATAAGTAGGATAATTTAAAGCTGCCCCATTAAGCTTTTCACTAAAATATGCAATAGGTTTGGAATCTTGCATCAAAACAGCCCCAATCCCAATCCTAGATGCATCACATTCAATTTCAAAAGCTTTATCAAAATTAGGCAAGCTCAACAATGGTGCATTTGTTAATTTATCTTTCAAAGTATTAAAAGCTCTTTCATGCACATCATCCCACTTAAGCATAACATTTTTTTTAACAAGCTCATTCAAAGGTGCAGCAATAGAACTAAAATTTTGAACAAACCTTCGATAAAAACTTGCCAAACCATGGAAACTTCTTACCTCGTTTGCATTCTTTAGTGTAGGCCACTCCTTAATTGCCTTCACCTTTTCCTCATCAACATGAACTCCATGCCTACTCACAATGAAACTAAGAAATTTCATAGATTCCAAACAAAATGAGCACTTCTTAAGATTAGCATACAACTTGTGCTCCCTCAACATGCAAAAGACAGCATGCAAATGATTTATATGCTCCTCTAAACTTTTGCTATATACTAAAATGTCATCAAAGTATACTACTACAAATTTTTCAATGAAAGCATGCAACACATGATTCATTAACCTCATGAATGTACTAGGTGCATTAGTCAAACCAAATGGCATTACCAACCACTCATACAACCCATACTTGGTTTTAAATGCAGTTTTCCATTCATCACCTTCTTTCATTCTAATTTGATAGTAGCCATTCTTTAAATATATTTTAGTAAACAAACAAGAGCCATGTAATTCATCCAACATATCATCTAATCTAGGAATTGGATGTTTATACTTTATAGTGATTTTGTTGATGGCGCGACAATCCACACACATGCGCCATGTTCCATCTTTCTTTAGAACTAAGATGACAGGAACTGAACATAGGCTAAGGCTTTCCCTTACAAATCCTTTCTCCACCAATTCATCCACTTGCCTTTGAATTTCCTTTGTCTCCTCTGGATTGGCTCTACAAGCTGGTCAGTTTGGAATTAAAGCTATAGGCATGAAATCAATTTGATGTTCAATACCTCTCAAGGGAGGTAAACCATATGGAATCTCCTTGGGAAATAAATCATCAAATTCCTGTAATAGAGAAACAACAACACTTGGCAAAAAAAGGTTAAGCTCATTAGTTGAAAAATACACATCCTTGTACATGAGCACAAGTAATTGTGGCCTTGACATTACAACATTTTTAACCTCACTTTTTCCAACAAATGCACTCATTCTTTTATGTTTCTCTCCTTTTTTCCACACTTTCCTTTTAACTCTCGCTCTTTTTTTCAATTTCACTTTTTCTTTTCTCTTGCTCATTCTCTTTCTTTTCTTGTTCACTCTCTCTCTTTTTCTTTTCCTCTATTTCACTCCACTGTTTTTCTCTCAATCTACATTCTTTTGCTATCCTCACTTGATCCTCAGAAGCTTGCATAGGAGAGAGTGGGGTTAGTACAAAAATTTTGTTATTAAAGGCAAAAGTATACCGATTTTTGTACCCATCATGAGTGACCCTCCTATCAAATTGCCATGGACGTCCCAAAAGAATATGGCCAACATGCATTAGAGCTACATCACACACAACTTTACCCTCGTACTTCCCAATGGAGAAGGAAACCAATACTTGTTTGGTTACTTCGATTTCCCTATAATCACTCAACCATTGTAGCTTGGATGGCCTTGGGTGCTTTATAGGCTTCAATTGTAACTTATCCACCAACAAAGTACTAGCCACATTAGTGCAACTCCCATTATCAATGACCATTGTGCAGATTTTGTCTTTGACCATGCATCTTGTATGAAAAATCTGCTCTCTTTGTTCCTTATCACCATCTTCCTTTGGTTGAATGCTGAAAGCTCTTCTAGCTACCAGCAAGTCCCCTTTCATTGGTCCTGCAATCTTAACATCTGAAAAATCTTCCAAGGGAGGCATTTCATCCTCACTAGAGCTGGCACTTTCGATCTCTCCATTGTCTCTTACCACCATGACTTGCTTGTTTGGGCATTGTGAAGCGATGTGCCCAAAATCATGGCACCTGAAACACTTAATGTCATGAGTCTTAGTAGGAGTTTTTTAATCAATTTTACCTTTAGGTACAGCATTAGACTCCTTGGACTTGGGTTCCTCCTTCGATTTGAACACAGTTTTGTTGTCCTTCTAATTTGACTTCCAATGACTGGCTAAAAGATGAAGTAGCTCTTAAGCCCTTAGACTTGAGTTGTCATTCCACCATAATAGCCTTGTGTAGCAGCTCCTCCACAGCCACATAGTGCTGTAAATCCACTATGTCAGCAATCTCTTTATGTAAACCTCCAATAAACCTTGCCATTGTAGCCTCTCAGTCCTCATCTATGTTAGCTCTAATCATTGCAATCTCCATCTTTTTGTAATAATCCTTCACACTCTTAGAGCCTTAGACCAAACTTCAAAGCTTCCTTTGCACATCCCTATAGTAATGACTAGGGATAAATCGCTTCCTCATGACTATCTTCATGTCCTCCCAACTCTGAATGGGCCTCTCACCATTCCTCCTCCTTTTCTATTGAAGATCATCCCACCCAATACTTACGTAATCAGTGAATTATGTTGCTGCCAACCTTATGTTTTTCACCTCATAATAGTTATGGCAGTCATATACATGCTCGACCTTCCTTTCCCACTCTAAATACAACTCAGGGTCATTTTTACCTTGAAACTCAAGAATCCTCATTTTAATGCTTCCCAAGTTGTTGTCTCTTTTATCAACAACCCTCTTCCTTTTCCTAAAGTGAGATTCTCCCTCATTCGATTCAATCTCATCGCCTTCCTCATATTCCTGACTTCTCAAAGGCTGTGATTTGCTTGGAGTTTGCAAATCATCTATCCTCGAACTGAGTGTCTTCATTTGATCCATCATAGCCCTCATCCACAACTTCATCTCAGGATCTTGATGTTCACTTCCACTATTGCTCATTATGATTTTCCTTGCAAAGAAAAGGGTTAGTGTAAAAATAGATTGGTTCCTCACTAACTCAACTCACGTGTTTCACTCACAAAACGTTCGCTCCACTCGTGTTTCAGTCTTCTTTTTATGGTTTTTCTCTGAATTAAGCTCACCACTCAAGCCTTTTACCACTCTTTTAGATCCTTGCATTAGCTCTTATAAAGAACTTTATCAATGCCCTCACCAAGATAACAAGTGACAAAAGAAATTGAGGTCTGAAATTTTAAAGAACAAAGGTGTGATGAAAAAAATTAAAGGTGCAGGTTTTTTTTTGGTAACTATATTCAAATCAATAAGGAAACAAGAACACGAATAGATTTGACCCCTTTTTATATATATATATATAATCGGATCAAAATTTTCAACTTGATGGAATTGATTCTCCAAGAAGTTGGATAAAGTAGCAAGTTTGAATTTTTTTTTGACAAATTTAGAAACAAGAAAATAAGGGATACGTATTCTTGATTTGAAGAGCCAAAGCTCTGATACCAAATGATGTGACCCGCTAGCTATAGAGAGCTAGGAACTGATTATATTGAATCATAACCTAAAGATTGATCAAACAAGAATAAAAGAAAAGTTTGACCCAATTCACACCTGTTGAAGAGAACCAAAGCTATAAGGAGATGAGCACCACAAGTTATCTTGATAAGCTCAGTTTTAAGTTCTAAACAAGAACTTGGAAGAATCTCTCACTTGAAAAAAATTAAAAGAAAAGTTATTATTATTGATAAAAACTAAACTCTCAATTACAATGGAGCCTTTAATTTATAAGGAGGCTGAAACTTTAAGAACTTAACTAAGATAGGAAATCTATTTCTATAAGGAAATAAGAAATCTATTTCTATAAGAACTCAACTAAGAATCCTTATGGAGAATAGAATCCTAATTAAGAAGTCCTTATTGGAAAATAGAATTCCTAATTAAGAAATTAACTCCTAAAATTAAACCAATAAAATAAATTTGATGTGGACCTTCTAATATATCAAGTTCAGGGCCCACAACTGCATAGAGTTCATTAAAAACATAAAATTCATAAAATTTCAAAAGATGCAAAACAGGCAGCCCATCGTGCCCACGATGCGACACAGCTAGAAGCCCACTGTTGTGCCTGCACTGCTAGTGCGCCTGCAATGATGGTCTGCATTTTGGGCTTGTCATGACCGTGATGGGTGTTGCGATCGTGAGACATTCAGTCTTCACCATTTCCTTGTTCTTTATGTCCCTTTTATAGCCAAGAGTAGGTGATCAGCCTTTGGGACAGTTTTGGCACCTTTTGGATAGCATGGAGGCCTTTTAAAGTTGATTCTTCATCTTACATTTCCATGATCAAACCTTGTAAAGCTTGTTTCATTTTCTTTGTTCTTGACCTCGTCATTGGACTTGCAATTCCTTGTAAAGGATCTTGGGAATATCTTGTAATCACAGCTCCTTGATCTCTATCATTTTCACTACCTAAACTACCCTAACTCACTTTTCCTATAAATACCTGCCCTTATCCTTCATTCAAAGACACCTCCAAAGTTGATGTAGATGATTATTTGTCAACTTTTCTTCTCTTCTCCCTCTAATCACTCTCTAATTAATCAATTAATCTTTTTAATTAATTAATTACCTCACCCTAACCAAGTTAATTAATCTTTTTAATCAACTAAAACTCCTTTTCAGTTAATCACTCAATTAATTAATTAATTAATCACTTTTTTCAAAAATATTCTTTTTTTAAAAATTAAATTAATCCTTTTTCTTAATTCATCATCCAAATTAATTAATTAATCCATCAATCCATCCATTTCATCACATTAATTAGTTAATTAATCATTTTAATTAATTAATTAATCTTCCAATTATCCGATTCTGATAAAATAAACCTTCGGTTCTGTAAAACCCTTCGCTCATCAAAAGCAAAGGTATCATCTGTAACAATCCACATCTACTCTAAGAGTTTTAGTGACAAATTATTTTAATTTAGGGTTATTATGATAAATTTTGTGACTATGTGAAAATTTAGGTGTGATGTAATTTATAGGTTTGGGCATGTTAAATTAATTTTAATATGTCTAATACGAATTATTATTATGAAATAAGTGATTTGAATAAGATGCATTAGCATGAAATAATTTGTTTTTCGTAAAATGAATTTTAAAAGGCGATTTTTAAAGCATAAATTAATTTTATGAGTATTTTTAAAATATTTTTAAATAAATATTTACTGATTTTTACTGATAAATTTAAGTTAGGTGATTTCTTAAGAAAAAAATCAATTTTTCTACCTAGAGCACCAATCTCTCTACGCGATTTCTCCAAAAGTGAATCTTGTAACTCAAAATTTAAATTTTTATGCATGAACATCACCAAGGGGGGGCGATTTCTGCATCATTGAATTCTAAACAAATTTTCATCATTAAATTCTAAACTGATTTTTAATGTGTCTTGATGAAAAATATTGGATTAAATAATATTTTTACACATTACTGTAATGACCGAAAAGTTTCAGAAAATAAGGAAATTCAAGGTTTTCGCTCTAGAACTTGAAAGTTGGAAAATTCTATGATTTGAAAACTCAATGGCTGCTGATTTGTGATGTTTAATATTCTAAATTAATATTTGTTTTGTTTGGATGAAAAATAATGATTTAAATCATGTTTTTATATATTACGGTAAAGAATGAAAAGTGCGAAAACTTATGATTTTCACCCTAAACCTTGAAACTTGGAATTTTCATGCATAATTATGATCAATGGCTATCGATTCATATATGAGGATTTCTAAAATGATATTTGTTGTGATTAAATGAAAAATAATGGTTTAAACCATCTATTTACATATTACTATAATGACCGGGAAATACTGAAAATAAGAAAACTTATGGTTTTGCATCCTAAAACCTAAAGTTTGAATTTTTCATGTATGAGACATACCTATTGCTGCCAATTCATGTAGATTAATGTTCTAAAATGATTTTTATTGTGTTTACATGAAAAATATTAATTCAAACCATGTTTTTACATATTACTATAATGGACGGAAAATGAGAAAATTCAGTTTTCCCTTTAATGGAGCATTCAGCCTACTATGGGATTTTTATCTCAATGTCTATAATTTTTATGTGATGTGTTTTAATGATTATTGACATGTATGATTGTATGATAAATGGTTAAATTGCATGTTGGTTGAAGGGAAGACACTGGACAAGCCTAAAGGCACTTTGGTATACTTAGGGTATCTTAACCCTATGTTGTGATTAAAATGTGAATGTGACTAGGAAATATGAAAATAGATGTTATGATGACTTGATAATGAATTAATGGTCTTGAATTGATGAAGAGATTGGTTGAAAGAATTGGTCATATGAGATAAGCATGATGTTTGAAAGGTTATTTGTTAAGTTGACATGTATGGAAGTGTTAAATGTACTAAGATGATTGTTAAAGTGAATTGATATTGAGGTAATGATATTGAGTTGACATTAGAAAAGTATTTACATGATTGTAATGTGTTTTCATGTGGGCCTATAAAGGCTAAGTGTATGAGACTTTTAAAGTCAACGTGTATGTGCAAGTGATGAGGTGCACATATATGTGCAACTTTAAGTATATGTGAATGTTTTATGTGCATGGGGTAGTTATGGGATAGGATAGCATCATGATTAAATAAATACTAAGTATTGAATTAAATATGATGTTAGAGCTTGAGGAGCTTTAGAGGTTCAAAAGGCCTACATGTACTAGGAGCGAAGGAACCATAAGATGAGTAAATACTGTATTCATGCTACAAGTGTGAGTAACATTATGTTATGTTACAAATATGTGATATCGTATTATATGAGCCTTTGAGATCTTTGAAACCCAAGTTCTTCCTATCTTAAAATATGATTAAATGATTTCTTTTTAAAGCTTGGGTTGCCAAAGGACATTTCGTCCAAAACCATTTTGTTATCCAATGATAATTCTTTGTGATTATTGCCTTAACTTATATTCTTTCTGGAACTACAATATCATTGTATTCTTTTGCCCAAAAGTTAAATTGCCATTGTTATTGTGATACAAGTTATTGATGCCTTAAATGTTATTTTTATATATATGAATACCATTAGCTTTAGCTATGGTAACTTTAACCCTTTATGCAGAAGTCCTTGTACTGATGCGGGTAATCATCAGAATCTATGCTCATGGTCTTAACTTGATGGATAGGGGTAGTGTATCTATCTCAGCTAGAAAGGGGCAGTTCTAGCCATGGGGCGTGATCAGCTTCACACCTTCTAAGTGATAAGAGTTGGAATTTAGTTTAATGCCACCTCTCCTCTATGTTTTCGAGTGATTGAGCAACAGCCTTCACTATATCTAAGTGTTATAAGTGTGATTTCTGCAAACTTGTTAAATTGAACCCTTGCTTAATTGCAACTTAATTCATGAATTGTAAATCATGAACTATGTGTATAAGCTATGTGTTTCCTTTTTAAGGAAGATATGTTAACGTATGTCTGATATTGTTTACTCATTGAGATCATGTATCTCACCCCTTTTTCTTTCCTTGTGTGGTTCTAGGTGAGCAATATGTGGAGGCAAGGTGATAACTCAAGCATTCCACTTCACTTGGGGAAACTCCTTGTTCAAGTTTATAATAATACTATGCAATGAAGGGTTGTCACTAGATGCTCCGAGAATATTTAGTTTTGATGTTTATTTTGAGATGTTATTTATTAAGATTTTCAAGTGGATTATGAATATTATTTCCTTATGGATTATATGTGAAGTGTCTAAATTACTGTCTTCCGCAACTAAAAGTTTTCTTATAATGTTTTAAATGAGTTATTGTATAAGGTTTAGTACAATCCTAAGCATGAATTGTATATGTATAAGTGGGTTCTACGGGCGTGGGTGACCTTATGTCTCCCCATGTTCTAGGACCATCACATCTCAAAAGTTGGTATATGACATCAGCCTTTTTCCTCACTCTCAACACACCCAAACCAAAATCAATCTGATCAACTCTTAAACTATCACATCCTAACTGCTGAGATATGATGGTCCTAGAATATGGAGAGATATAAGGTCACCGACACCCATAGAACCCATTGACACATATACAAATCATGCCTAGGATCATACCAAACCTCATACAATAACTCATTTAAAACATTTATGAGAAAACCTTTAGTAGCAGAAGACAATTATTTGATATCTCACATATAATCCATAAGAAAATAATATTTATAATCCAGTTGAAATCTTAACAAAACATTTCAAATAAACATCAAAATAATTATTTCCAGAGTGTCTAACAATAACCCTTTATATCATAGTATTATTAAAGATTTCAGATAAGGAATTCCCCAAGCGGAGTATAATGTCAGAGCTATCACCTTGCCTCCTCATATTGCTCACCTGGAACTACACAAGGAAAAAGAAAAAGGAGTGAGATAGATGATCTCAATGAATAAACAATAAAACACATACATTAACACATATTCCTTTGAAAAGGAAACTCATAACTTATTTATATAGTTCATGATTTACAATTCATGATTCAGGTTACATTTTAGTAAGGGTTCAATTTAACAAGTTTGTTGAAATCACACTTATAACACATTAAGAGTGAAGGCTATTGCTCTATCACTCGAACACATAGACAAGAGGTGGCCTTAAGCCAAATTTCAACTCCTATCACATAGAAGGCACGAAGCTGATTAGGCCCCATGGCTAGAACCGCCCCTTTCTAGCTAAGGTGGATACACTACCCCTATCCATCGGGTTAAGACCATGTGCATAGATTCTGATGATTATCCGTATCAACATGAGGACTTCTGCATAAAAGGGTTAAAGGTACCATAGCTAGAGCTAATGGTAATCATATATAACAATAAAATTTAAGGCAACAATAACATGTATCACAATAGCAATAACAATTTAACTTTTTGAACAAAAGATACAAGAATAGTGTCATTCCATAAAGAATATAAGTTAGGGTAATAATCACAAAGGTATTATCATAAATAGTCAAAATAGTTTTGGACCAAATGTCCTTTGGTAACCCAAGCTTAACAAAGAAATCACATAGTCAAATTTAAAATGGAAGTGAACTTGGGTTTCAAGAATTCCAAAGGTTCCCATAACATAATTATGATAGCTTGAACTTGTAACAATAGCATAATGTTTACTCACACTTGAAGCATGAATAAAGTGTTTACTCACCTTGTGGTTCCTTTGCTCATAGTATACGTAGCCCTTTTGAACTCGTAAAGCTCCTTGAAATCTAGCATAATATTTAATTCAATACTTAGTATTTATTTAGTCATGATGCTATCCTATCCCATAACTACCCCATGCTCATATATCATTCACATACACTTAGAGTTGCACATATAAGTACACCTCATCACTTGCACATAACATGTTGACTTTAAAAGTCTTGCACACTTAACCTTAATAGGCCCATATGAAAACATATTATAACTTATGTCTATACCTTTCTAAGGTCATTATCTTAATATCAATTCACTTTAACAATCATCTTATAACACTTCTATATATGTCAACTTATCGATAGCTTTTCAAGTATCATGTTTATCTCTTATGATCAATTCTTTCAATCAATCATTTCATTAATTCAAGACCAATAATTCATCATAAAATCCATTTCCATATTATCCAATCACATTCACATTCTAATCACAACATAAGGTTAAGATACTTTAAATATACCAAAGTGTCTTTAAACTTGTCTAGGGTCATACCTTCAACTGACATGCAATTTTATCATTTATCATACATACATACATGTCAATGATCATCAAAATACATTGCATAAAAATTATAGACATTGGGATAAAAATTCCATAGTAGGCCGAATGCATTGTCAAAGGAAAAACTGAATTTTTCTTACTTTTTCGCACTTTTCGTCTATTACAGTAATATGTAGAAACATGGTTTGAACCAAGATTTTTCATGTAAATACAACAAAAATCATTTTAGAATATTAATTCACATGAATCAGCAGCAATAGGTGTGATATGCACGTGAAAATTCCAATTTTAGGTTTTAGGATGCAAAACCATGAGTTTTCTTATTTTTGATATTTTCCGGTCATTACAATAATATGTAAACAGTTGATTTAAACCATTATTTTTCACTCAATCATAGAAATTATCAGTTTAGAACAACTTCATGTATGATTTGGCAGCCATAGATAATATTTATACAAAAAAATTCCAAGTTTTAAGGCTTAGAGTGAAAATCATGAGTTTTTGCGCTTTCCGTTCATTACATCGATATGCAAACACATGATTTAAATTGTTATTTTTCATCAAAATAAACCAAATATTAGTTTAGAATTCAATCATACACAAATTGGCAGCCACTTGTAAAAAAATAATAGAATTTTCCAACTTCTAAATTTTAGCACAAAAACCTTGAATTCATTTGTCTTCTGAAACTTTTTGGTCATTATAGAAATATGTAGAAATATAATTTATTCTAATATTTTTCATCAAAACACATCAAAAATCAATTTAGAAATCATTCATGTAGGAATCATGCGGCCCCCCTTGTAATGTTTAAGCATAAAAATTTCAATTTTAATTTACAAGATTCACCTTTGGAGAAATCATGTGGAAAGATTTGTGTTTTCAGTAGAAAATTAAATTTCCCTTTCAAAAACACACCCAAATTGAATTAAATCTATAAAAATTAGTAAACAGCCAGTTCAAAATAATTTTTCCATAATTTATTTCATAGAAATCAGTTAAGGAATTAAAAGAGAAGAAAAACTTATAGTTACAAGCGAGAAATCGCAAAATTGAATGGTGTTTTCTTAATTTTGATAGAGAAAAATAATTTGGGAGAATTTTTCTATCAAAAATACAGAAAAATGGAGTGATGACTGCTGGAACATTAGTGCTGGCCGAAATTTAGGTTTTTAAATGTAGGGTTTTGGACAATGTCCACTAATACCCTTAATGAGCTAGATTATGAGGGTTTTAGGTAGGGGGCTTTTAGGTATTTGGGTTTTTTATTTAAATTATGAGCTGATTATAATTAATTAAAATAAAATATTTTTCTTATTATTTTCTGTAATATTTTCCCCAAAAACATTTATTTAAAAATTATTTTAAAATACTCGTAAAATCATTTTATGCTTAAAAATTGCCTTTATGCATGAAAATTCATTTTATTTAAAATAATTTATTTTATGCTAATGTACTTCATGAGAATCATTTATTTCATAATAATAATTCATACTATGCATATTAAAATTAATTTAATATGCCACATGCTCATCAAACACAAAGAATGCAAATTCTCGCAAAAGCACATACTTAATCTTAATAGTTCTAAATCAAGCAAATTATCACGAAAATTGCTAGGATAGGTGTGGGTTGTTACATTCTTCCCCCTCCTCCCCGCCCCCCCCCCCCCCCCCCCCCCCCAAAAAAAAAAAAAAAAATTTCATCCTTGAATTTAAATTCTTACCTAACAGATCTTGAAAAGCTAAGGATGCTTTTGCCGCATCTCCTCCTCGACTTCCCAAGTGCACTCATCTATCCCATGATTTTGCCATTGGGCCTTAATCATGTGTATTTCCTTATTTCTTAACCTCTTCACTTGTTGATCTATGATAGCTATTGGTGACTCCTCATAGGATAGCTGCTCATCTAACATAACATCTGAAGGTGTTAGGACATGAGATGGATCTGACACATACTTCCTCAATATAGAGATGTGAAACACTGGATGCACATGTGCCATGGTTGGAGGCAGGGCAAGTCTATAAGATACTTCCCCAACCTTATCTAGTATTTTGAAAGGAACAATGAAGTGAGGCGATAACTTTCCTTTCTTAACAAATCTCATAACACCTTTCATTGGAGAGACCTTCAAGAACACATGATCTCCCACTGTAAAATGGATGCCCTTTCGCTTAGGATCCGCATAACTCTTTTGCTGACTGAAGGCTATTTTCAATCGCTCTTGAATCAAAGGTATTTTCTCGGTAGTCTCCTTAAGCAGCTTTAGCATCTCCACTTGCTTATCTCCAGGTTCAATCTAACAAACTAGAGAACGACGTTTTCTACCATACAATGCTTCATATGGTGCCATGCTGATGGACGAATGATAGCTGTTATTGTAGGTGAATTCAATCAAACGTAAGTACTTATCCCAGCTACCACTAAGGTCCAAAACACACATCCTTAATAGATCCTCTAGTATCTAAATTGTCCTTTTAGACTGTCCATCCATTTAAGGATGAAATGTCATACTGAAATCCAATTATGTTCTTAATGCTTCTTGCAACTTCTACTAGAACCTTAAGGTGAATTGAGTCCCTCAATCTGAGATGATGGAAATTGGCATTTTGTGTAGTTTCATGATCTCATCCATATACAATTGCACATACTGAACTGTAAAATATATAGTTTTAACTCCTATAAAATGAGCAAATTTTGTCAGTCGGTCCACTATGACCCATATAGAGTCATATCCTTTAGAGGTTCTAGGTAGCCCAACTACGAAGTCCATAGTGATGCGCTTCCACTTCCATTAGGGTAGTTGAATTTCTTATAGAAATCCAGAGGGTTGTTGATGTTTGTACTTGACTTGCTGGCAAGTTAAACAAGATCCTACAAACATTGCCACATCCTTCTTCAGTCCCAGCCACTAATAGTTAGCTTTCACGTCATGGTACATCTTGGTAGTTCTTGGATGAGCACAGTAAGGTGTCTAATGAGCCTCCTTTAGTATCCTTTCCCTTAATCCATCCACATCAGGCATGCATACTTTATCTTTGCACTTTAAAATTCCATTGACCACTTCAAACTTAGAGTTTTTCCCTTCTTTCATCTCATCCTTCAACTTCATCATGTGTGGGTCCTTATCTTGTGAATCCTTTATTTCTTCTATTAATTTAGAATTCACTTGGAAATGAGCCAATAAAACTCTCGATGCTCCAATCTCCAACTTCAAGCCTTGGCTAAACAATTTCTTTAATTCCTTCACAATCGGCCTTTTTCTCACAATTACATGGGCTAGGCTTCCTATTGACTTCAGACTCAAGGCATCTGCTACCACATTTGCTTTTCCAAGATGGTAAAAAATCTGACAATCATAGTCTTTCAACAATTCAATCCATCTCCTTTACCTTAAGTTGAGGTCACTTGGGCTTAAGATGTACTGAAGAATCTTATGATCCGTGTAGATCTCACACTTCATTCCATACATGTAATTTCTCCAAATCTTTAGAGCGAAGACTACGGTAGCTAACTCCAAATCGTGAGTAGGATAATTAACTTCATGCTTCTTAATCTGTCATGACACATAAGTAATGACTTTCCCATTCTGCATCAAGACGCATCCAAGTCCTATTCACGAGGCATCACAATAGACAGTGAACCCTTCTTCTCTTTCTGATAATGTCAAAACTGGAGCTGATATCAAACACTTCTTAAGCTTTTGAAAACTCTCCTCACAAGACTCTTCCCAATTGAACTTAACTCACTTTCTAGTCAACTTGGTCAATAGAGCCACTATCTTAGAAAAGTCCTATATGACACTACGATAATGCCCAACCATGCCCAAGAAACTTCATACTTTTGAAACTGTTGTAGGCCTTGGCCAGTTTGCTATCGCTTTAACTTTCTTAGGATCAATTTAAATCCCTTCCTTACTTACTACATGTCCTAAAAAGTTGATAGACTCCATCCAAAACTCACACTTGGATAACTTAGCGTAAAGTTGGTGATCACGTAGTGTTTGTAGCACGATCCTCAACTGTTCTTCATGTTCTTCCTTATTCTTTGAGTAAATCAGGATGCCGTCAATGAACATGATCACAAACTTATCAAAGAATTGCTTGAACACTCGATTCATCAAGTCTATGAAAGCAGCAGGAGCATTTGTTAGTCTAAATGGCAAAACCATGAACTCATAATGTCCATATCTAGTACGAAAGGCAGTCTTGGAGATATCTTCACCACAGATCTTTAGTTGATGATAGCCAAACCTTAAGTCGATCTTGGAGAAGTGACCAGCTCCTTGCAATTGATCAAAAAGATCATCAATCCTTGGTAATAGGTACTTATTCTTCATAGTGACTTTGTTGAGTTGATGATAATTATTGCACATCTAAAATGAGCCATTCTTCTTCTTTACGAATAGCACTAGAATGCCCTATAGTGAACTGCTTAGTCAGATAAAAGCCTTGTTGAGCAAATCATGCAATTGCATCTTTAATTCTTTCAGCTCCATTGGTGCCATACGATATAGCAGTATCGATATAGGTTGTGTACCAGGTAACAGTTCAATGTTGAACTCAATCTCATAGTCAAGTGGTAATCTGAGTAAATCTTCTAAGAATACATCCATGAACTCATCCATCACTAGAATGCTCTTGTCTTGAATGGCGATCTCCTTGTCAATATCGATTACATAGGCTAGGTACGTTTGGCATCCTTTCCTTAACATCCTTCTTGCTCCTAAGGCCAATATCAAGCTCAAAGGATTCTCATTCCTATCTTCTTGATACACAAACTCCTTCCCACCCTTGGTTCAAAACTCAACAAGTTTCTCTCTATAATCGATGTGAGCTCCATGCTCATATAACCAGTCTATCCCTAATATCACATCAAATTCTAGTACATCCAATTCTAGCAATACTACCGAAAGTTTTTGTCCATTAATATCTACACCATAGCCCTTATACCTATACTTTACTTCCATCACCTCCCCCAAAGGAGTTGATACTACTAAAGATTTATTCATTAATTTCATATTTCTATCCAAACTCTTAGCAAAACAAAGCGACACAAAAGAATGGGTAACACCATAATCAATCAAACATTTTGCACTAGAATTTTGGATGGGGATGATGCTTGTGATGGTTGTGTGTGATGCGCGAGCCTCTTACTGATTTAGAGCGAAGACTCGACCCTTGCCCTTATTCTCTACCGCCGGTGCATTCCTAACAACTAGCCCCTTATCCTTGACTCCTTGCCCTTGTAATTGGAATGGTCTAGATTGTGGTCATGCTGTGGTCCCATTCCCTTAATTCCTCATCTGAGGGCAGTCCTTTATAAAGTGCCCCATTTGTCCACACTCAAGGCATGCACCAAAATATTTTCGGCAAATTTTGGGATGCTTCTATCCATATTTTTTGCAAGTGGGAAGTTTCTGCTTAGCTTGGCTATTCCATTGTTCGAAAGATGAAAATTCCTTCCCTGGGCGTCCTCCACCTCTATGCTGTCCCCCATGACCTTTGTTCCTATGCTTTCCCTTCTAGTCTAGTTCAGCTCATTCGGTTCTCTCCGCCTTGAACCTCTTCTCCATTATCATGGCCTTATCAATCAGCTTGGCCAAGGTTAGGAACTCTGTTGTTGCCAATGAATTGAACAAAGGTGTGATCAGCCCTCTCAGGAAGCAATTGATGTGGCTAGCTTTAGTAAGAATAATGTTGACAGCAAATTAGCTAAGTCGATTAAATTCCTTAGCATAATATGATACAAATATCCTTGGCTTTTGCTTCAGTTGCTTGAACTGCAATGGTCTATCTTGCCTTTCGCCTTCAGGCAAGAATTGATCCATCACTTCTTATTTGAATTCTACCCACGTAGGTGGGTTTACTCCATAAAGCTATTCTTAAATACTTCTCTTACACCAATACCAAGCTTCCTTCTTGAGTTGGAGTCCAACTAACTCTATCACTTGGGCATTTAAGCAAGAAAGTTGATAGACTAACTTGTCCATCTCATCCAAGAACTCATGTGGGTCATCACCCTCCTTACCACAAAAGGTAGGCAGTTATAGCTTCTTAAACTCTGCTACGGTTATCCCTTCATCAGGTAACCACTTCCTCTCCCTCCGAGCAGGTGCCACTACAGTAGGTGGCAGAATTCCATTCCTTTCTTGAGTTGGCGATGCTTCCCGCCTTTGAGCTTACAATTCATCCATTTCCTTGCATAAGTCTCTCATTTCCTCATGCATGGTGTGCCCCTCTTGCAAAGATGCTTGCTCACTAGAGCCCATAGTCGGTGCCCTCGAGTTGGATCTTTCTCTTAACTGTACAGGTGCAAAGGCAGCATTCGATGTAGTGTCCGATATGACATCATCGTTAGCCCTAATTGATTGAGCGGCTATGCCAACCTTCTTCTTAGGAGGCATTTTGTTTATCATGATAAGGAAATTTAGTACTGATCCCCTAACCTAACCCATTTAACCCCCAACATTATACTAGCATAAATCATCATGCATTTATCCTATCACATCACTAAGCATATGTCATATATATATATATCACATATCACATAGTCTTGCACATATCACATAGTTTTACACATATCACATATCACAATCAAGTAGCATATATCTCGTAATATGAAAATAACCTCCTATCATGGTAAGTTAATCATATCATAGCAATAAAAGAAATCATCTCATACTAGGTAACTAGGCAATCAAAGGGAAATCATTCATATCATATAAATTACTATGCCATTACATTGATCATCACCATCTACTCGACCTAGCCCTTGTGTGTCCACCACCAGGGCAATTAAGAGTGACATGGCCACTGCTGCCACATCGGTAACAAAGAAGATCTCCATCTTGACAGTGACTAGTCAATGACGCAAACCTTGTTGGTGAGTAATCTCTTCCATGCTCCTCAATCCCTGACTTAAGCTGCTCCGCATCCTCCCTTAAGGCATGAATCATAAGCTTAAGACGTCAATTTTCCTCCTTCAAGTACAAATAGTTATTCTCTAATTTTTGGATCTTACTATAAACCCAATCAAGATCCAGGCACTCCTCAGGGTCCTCTTCCTCGTCAAGGGTTTCCTCCCTCATGGGGCGAATCATAGATATGACTCTATCAAACATCTCTGGCCAAGTCCTCTTACAAGTCACACGAGGTGCTCTAGGTCACTGTCCTCGAGCAGGTGTGATCTTCTTGGTCATCTGTCAAAAGAATCATAAGACAAGCAAATAATAACAAGGATTACTAAAACCTACTAGGATTTTGCGAAACTATGCTAGCGATAGACTGCAAATGACATGATAGGAAAATTCTTATGCTCTAGGATTATACTTATTTAACCAAATATATAGACAAGGCTAAACTAGACTTTCAAAAACTACAGCTCTGATACCAACTTGACACTGGTCAAGTGGCTACAAGGAAAAACCTATAGCTCTAATACCAACATTGTCACATTCCAACTTTTGAGATATGACGGTCTTAGAACATGGAGTGACATAAGGTCACCCACACCCATAAAACCCATTGACACATATACAAATGATGCCTAGGATCATACCGAACCTCATACAATAACTCATTTAAAACATTTATGAGAAAACCTTTAGTTGCAAAAGACAATAATTAGATATCTCACATATAATCCATAAGAAAATAATATTTATAATCCAGTTGAAATCTTAACAAAATATTTCAAATAAACATCAAAATAATTATTCCCAAAGCGTCTAATGATAACCCTTCATATCATAGTATTATTAAAGATTTCGGACAAGGAATTCCCCAAGCAGAGTAGAATGCTTGAGCTATCACCTTGCCTCCTCATATTGCTCACTTGGAACCATACAAGGAAAAAGAAAAAGGAGTGAGATAGATTATCTTAATGAGTAAATGATAAAACACATACATTAACACATATTCCTTTGAAAAAGAAACTCATAACTTATACATATAGTTCATGATTTATAATTTATGGATCAGGTTGCATTTTAGCAAGTGTTCAATTTAACAAGTTTGCAAAAATCACAATTATAACACATTGAGAGTGAAGGCTATTGCCCTGTCGCTTAAACACATAGTGGAGAGGTGGCGATAAGCCAAATTCCAACTCCTATCACATAGAAGCTGCGAAGCTAATCAGGCCCCACGGCTAAAACTGCCCCTTTATAACTGAGGTTGATACACTACTCCTATCCATTGAGTTAAGACCATGTGCATAGGTTTTGATGATTACCTGCATCGACATGAGGACTTCTACGTAAAAGGGTTAAAGGTACCATAGCTAGAGCTAATGGTAATCACATATAATAATAACATTTAAGGCAATAATAACATGTATCATAATAGTAATAGCAGTTTAACTTTTTGAACAAAAGATACAAGAATAGTGTAGTTCCAGAAAGAATATAAGTTAGGGTAATAATCACAAAGGTATTATCATAGATAGTCAAAATGGTTTTGGACAGTCAAAATGGTTTTGGACCAAATGTCCTTTGGCAACCCAAGCTTAACAAAGAAATCACATAGTCAAATTTAAAATGGAAGTGAACTTGGGTTTCAAGAATCTCAAAGGTTCCCATAACATAGTCATAATAACTTGAACTTGTAACAATAGCATAATGTTTACTTACACTTGAAGCATGAATACAGTGTTTACTCACCTTGTGATTCATTTGCTCCTAGTATACGTAGCCCTTTTGAACTTTTATAGCTCCTCAAACTCTAACATAATATTTAATTTAATACATAGTATTTATTTAGTCATGATGCTACCCTATCCCATAACTACCCCACACTCATATATCATTCACATACACTTAGAGTTGCACATATAAGTACACCATATCACTTGCACATAATATGTTGACTTTAAAAGTCTTGTACACTTAGCCTTAATATGCCCATATGACAATACATTATAACTCATGTCTATACCCTTCTAAGGTCAACACAATGTCATTATCTTAATATCAATTCACTTTAACAATCATCTTATAACACTTCCATATATGTCAACTTATCGATAGCCTTTCAAGTATCATGTTTATCTCTTATGGCCACTTCCTTCAATCAATCACTTCATTAATTCAAGACCATTAGTTCATCATAAAATCCATTTCCATACTATCCAATCTCATTCACATTCTAATCACAATATAAGGTTAAGATACTTTAAGTATACCAAAGTGTCTTTAAACTTGTCCAGGGTCATACCTTCAACTAACAGGAAATTTTATCATTTATCATACATACATACATGTTAATGATCATCAAAATACATTGCATAAAAATTATAGACATTGGGATAAAAATCCCATAGTAGGCCGAATGCATCATCAAAGGAAAAACTGAATTTTTCTTACTTTTCATACTTTCCGTCTATTACAGTAATATGTAGAAACATGGTTTGAACCAAGATTTTTCATGTAAACACAATAAAAATCATTTTAGAATATTCATTCACATGAATTGGCAGCAATAGGTGTGATATGCACATGAAAATTCCAATTTTAGGTTTTAGGATGTAAAACCATGAGCTTTCTTATTTTCAGTATTTTTCGGTCATTATAGTAATATGTAAACAGGTGATTTAAACCAGTATTTTTCATGCACTCACAAAAATTATCAGTTTAGAACAACTTCATGTATGTTTTGGTAGCCACAGATAATATTTATACAAAAAAAATTCCAAGTTTTAAGGCTTAGGGTGAAAATCGTGAGTTTTCGCGCTTTCCGTTCATTATAGCGATATGCAAACACATGATTTAAATTATTATTTTTCATCCAAAGAAAACAAATATCAGTTTAGAATCTAATCATACACAATCAGCAGCCACTTGTAAAAAAAAATAATAGAATTTTCCAACTCTCCAACTTTTGAGTTCTAGCACAAAAACCTTGAATTCTTTTGTTTCCTGAAACTTTTTGGTCATTACAGAAATATGCAGAAATATAATTTAATTCAATATTTCTCATCAAAACACATCAAAAAATCAGTTTAGAAATCATTATGCAGGAATCACACACCACCCCCCCCCCCCCTTCTGTGTTTATGCATAAAAATTTCAATTTTAAGTTACAGGATTCACTTTTGGAGAAATCATGCGGAATGATTTGTGTTTTCAGTAGAGAATTAAATTTCCCTTTCAAAAATGCATCTAAATTGAATTAAATCTATAAAAATAATAAATAACCAGTTCAAAATAATTTTCTCATAATTTATTTCATAAACATCAATTAAGGAATTGAAAGAGGAGAAAAAACTTACGATTATGGGCAAGAAATCGCAAAATTGAATGGTATTTTCTTAATTTCAATTGAGAGAAATATTTTGGGATAATTTTTCTATCAAAAATATAGAATAATAGAGTGATGGCTGTTGGAACATTAGGGCTGGCTGAAAATTAGGTTTTTAAATATAGTGTTTTTGACAATTTCCACTAATACCCTTAATGAGCTATGTTAAAAGGGTTTTTAGGTAGTGGGCTTTTAGGTATTTGGGCTTTTTATTTAAATTAGGAGCTAATTATAAGTAATTAAATAAAAATATTTTTCTTATTATTTTCTGTAATATTTCCCCCATAAACATTTATTTAAAAATTATTTTAAAATACTCATAAAATCATTTTATGCTTAAATATTGCCTTTATGCATGAAAATTTATTTTATTTAAAATAATTTATTTTATGCTAATGTACTTTATGAAAATCATTTATTTTATAATAATAACTCATACTATGCATACTAAAATTAATTTCATATGCCACATGCTCATCAAACACATAGAATACAAATTCTCACAAAAGCACACACAATATAAATTCTCACAAAAGCACAACTTAACCTTAATAGTTCTAAATCAAGTAAATTATCATGAAAATTTCTAGGGTAAGTGTGGGTTGTTACATAAACCCCTGCACTTAATCGTGAAATGAACTACATGGGTTTTGATCCCTATTCAATAGGGTACGTAGGCACGTTTGGAATCTAAATCCAAACCTCAAACCCAAATCTCTATCAATCTTTTTTTTTCCTTTTTAATTTGTGGATATTTTATTTTAATTTTCTCCTTGCACTCATATAATATTCATGCTTCTTATTTAGAATTATCATCTTATAATATTTGTCATTCATGAAATCGATTTTTCAAAGTCAAATTAAACTTAAGAGCCAAATTTAGATTATTTAAAACCAAAAACCTAGTCCTCGAACTCAACCTGGTTCGAGACTAGTGATTTTATCCTTGGGTAATTAATTAAAAATTAATAAATTGGAGTCAATTGGGTTTTTCCTTATTTTTCCTATTTAAAAAATAATTTAGGGTGGCAACTCCCCAAAATCATTTTCAAAGTCAACCAAATCTAAACCTGAGGGTTCCATAGTGAGTCTAAACCTAAATGAGCATCCCGATTTTCTCTATCGGACCGAGCTAGTGCTCGGGCGAGGCCTCACACCTTACTTGCCATATTCATAGCAAGTAATGTTATTCTTCTTTTCCTTGCTTGAGTTGGATTTGTAATTTGATGATGATCTCCTAAAGGGCTTCTTTTCTTTCTTTCTTCTCTTGATGATGCCCTTGACCTTTCTTTAGAACATAGCAAGTTCTTCATCATCACCATCTTGACTTTACTCTAATTCACTCGAGCTCTCACATTCTTGTTTGCTTTTGAGGGAGGATTTGAGAGATAAGGATTTATTTTTCTCCTTCTCTTAATTCTCTTCTTTCTCTATCAATAGAGACATTTCTTTGGTAAGTAGTTTCTCAATGAGAACGTCGGTAGAAACCTTTCCAAGATCCTCATTAGCTTCTTCAGTGCCAATAACTCTAGCTCTATAGTCTTTCTTTGGGAGAGTTTTGAGTATTTTGTGATTTATATCCTCTAAGGAGTATATTTTGCCCAATTTCTTCATGTTGGTGACAATGGCTAGGAGCCTATTTATCATATCGATGATGCTCTCATTGGGTTTCATCTTGATGAGTTCATACTCAATTGTGAGCAATTGAATCTTCTTAACTTTGACTTAGTTCCTTCATTGTATTTTTGTAGAGCTTTCTAAATGCTAAATGCACTTGAATAATGTTAAACTCTACCATATTCTTCTCTTGAAAGTGCACTAAATAGAATTGTCATGGCTCTCTTATTTTTCCCATTAGCTTTTCTTTATGCATCCACCCATTCTTCTCTTAGAATCAACTCTTCAACATCATCAACTATACTTAATGGAGGCTTCCATTCTTTGATTATGCAATCCCATACATCAATGAGATCACTATCAAGATATACCTCCATTTTATATTTCTAATATGCAAAATTAGTACCATCGAAGTGTGGCTTAATGTGATGCATCCTTTTATTAGGCATTTTGATCTTTTCTCACACAATTAAGCTAGAAAAATGAGACCAAAGCTCTAATACCACATGTCTGCCCTTGTGCACTAAGAAAAGGGGTTGAATTGGTGGGAAATTAAAATTAGATAGAAGGAGATTAGGAGAAAAGAATAAACACAATCAATTTTATAGTGGTTCAGGTGTCAACAAACCCTACATCCACTCCTCAATCTCAAATATTCTACTACTAGTTGATACTTACAAAGGAGTTTCAAGCTCACTCCAAACTTACAATGTGTTTTAATGGCTAACACACAACCTTTAAAAGTGTTTCCCTTAGGCTTGCATTTAAATCTATATAAGAGTTTTCTATTGGCTCACTCTCAACCCAATATTATGTTTTTTCAAGGCTAACATTCAACCCTTTGAGCTATCAATGCTTTTACAATAACCAAATAATAACAATTAAAAGGTAAAAGCTTTAAGAATTAAATTGCAAGAATTTGGCTTAAATAAAGGTTGTTGGATGATTATGAGGGTATTTGGAGGGGGTATTTATAGCTTGTTCCCTCCAAATTCCCATTACAAAGCGTTACCAAAAAGGATCCTCACAATAGCCACAAAATCTTACATTAAATGCTCTTATAGAGCTAGGTCGTGGTAGTTAAGCCTTTTTTGCAGTGGCGGCTCCATTTTTCCAGTCGAGATCAATATTTCGTGGTTGCAATATCCATAATCCACAATGGCTAGATAACACATGGTATCTTCTCGTTGGTTCTACAACTATCCATTGCAACCATAGATTTCTGTATGAATTTCACTATGGTGAATCAAGGATTATGCCCTTGGTCATGGTTGCGACTGAGATCACGATTTATCTATGTCTTGAAGCTAAAAATTGAATTAAATAGGCTTCTGCTCATCTTGGTCATGATATGAGGGTCACGGTCGCAATTATGCTATGTTGGGCGTGACTTAGAAGCCAACCAAAGACTTTGGGAGATTTTAAGCACTTTTGAAATTGAATCTATCAAATATGTTATAATATGTAAAATAAACACTTAAAGTACACATTAGAGAGCTTCAATTTGATTGACAAGATCAAAATAGAGATTGACTAAGTTTTGAAATAACTTAGTTTAACACTCTATCACAAAGTAAGGCTTCGTTCGTCTTACTTTTTTGTTCAAATTTATTCATGTTGGAGATTGTTGAAAAATTGTGATTTTTAGCTCATTAAGTGGCCATTTTGAGACCAAAATTCTGGTGGGTCTCAATTCTTGGTTATAGAAGGTTGATCCAAGTTTGTATTCTCCAATGTAAGGACTAAGAATTTAAGTATTCATATGCTCAAATGGTGAATGAGTGAATGAGAATTTGAAGCTCAAAGTGAGTTCCTTGCTAAGGAAAAGAAGGATGAAATGTGGGTTATCCCACATTGGAAAATTACAAGAGTGCAAAAGGCTTTATATTGAAAGGATCATCTTTTCAACGATAAGTAAATAGCTAAAGAGGCTCTTTCTCGTGCACACAGG
>CANTUT010000793.1:5000-93392 GCA_947687605.1 Reutealis trisperma | reverse complement strand
ATATATATATATATATATATATAATATATATATATATATACATATATATATCTACAGATATATATATATATCTGCACACACACACACACACACACACACATATATATATATATATGTATATCTGTGTATATGTGTACACTTTGTCTTCAATTTTTTTTTGAAAGTATTCCCATGCATCTTTCTTAAGTTGTAATCCTTCTAGCTTAATTAACTTGTCATTAAAGCTTTGTATTCTCTGAGCTATTTTATCCAACTCTTCCAAGAACTCCTAGGGGTGTTCTTCTTCTTCCCCTTTACATTCAGGCGGTTTCATTGTCTTAAAGTCATTCATAGTAATTCCTTTGTCTTGTAATGTTCTCCTTCGAACTTGGTGCATTATCGTTTGTGGAAGGGGAGGAGTATGTGCAGCTCTAGCAATAAGTGGCATTACAGGTGGCAAAGGAGGTGAAGGAGTTTCTTGCCTTCACCTTGTTTCTTCAAGTTGTCTCCTTAATTCCTTGTTTTCTTGCATTAATACATCTATGTCTCTTGATAGTTCTCATCCCCTTGTATCCATGATGTGTAGTGTTGATCGAGATGATTCGCTCTAGTCATCACTTACGGATGCAACATTAGATGTCACATCTGGAGCCGTACTTTCAACCTCTTCGGATCTTATCCCCTTTTGTTCTACTCGATAAGGTAACATCTGAGTGACAACGTTAATAACACTCACTCTTTGTTCATCCCATGCATGTCTCATTACACAAGTTGTAAATATATACGTAAATACATACATATACCATATATCATTTAACTCCTTACTTACGCATATCAGAAGTCAATTCATTTTTCTTCTAAATACCCTTCATATTACCATCAAGGAATACTTATAACTTTCACATCTAAGTCACACCCTTAAAGATCTTATCACAAAAACACAAACAAGAAAGAGTCATACAAGGGCTAAGTAGAATTATCTATTAAACATCTACATCCTTGAACATATCTAACTAACCTAACATTTAGGGTCATATGGCTGAACTTGTGGCTGGGGTTGTAGTCATGCCAAAACTTATCTTCTCCCATAGGTGGAATGTAACAACCCACACCCAACCCAGGAATTTTTGTGATAAATTGCTTGAATTAGAATCTATAAGGTTAAGTGTGTGCTTGTGTGAATGTTTGTGATCTAAGTGATTGATGAGTATGTGGCATATTAATTAATTTTAATATGCATAATATGTGTTTGCTATTGTGAAATAAATGATTTACATAAAGTGTAATTGCATAAAAGAATTTATTTTAAAATAAAATGAATTTTCATGCATAAAATAATTTTTAAGCATAAAATAATTTTATGGGTATTTTTAAAATATTTTTAAATAAATATTTTTGAGGGAAATATCCCAGAAAGAAAAAGAAAAATATTATTTTTATTTCTAAACACTTCAGCCAAAATTTTTAAAGAAAAAGGCCCAATACCCAAAAGCCCACTACACAAAAATGCTCCTAACTTATTTCATTAAGGGTAATAGTGGAAATTCCACTCCAACCCTAATATATATTCAAAATTTCAGCCAACAAGGGTTTTCCAGCAGCCACTCCCTCATTCTTTCTGTATTCTGGCAGAAAAACCTCTCAAAATAATTCTCTCTACCTAAATATCGAAAACACCTTACCATTTCGCGATTTCGTGACCGTAATCGTAAATTTTTAATCTCTTTCGATTTCTAAACTGTTTTCTATGAAATAAATTATGGGAAAATTATTTTGAATTATTTGATTACTGATTTCTATAGATTCAATTCTGTTTGAGTAAATTTTTGGGATAGACAATTTATTTTCTACCGAAAACACGATTCTTTCCGCAAGATTTCTCCAAATGTGAATTCTATAACTTAAAATCACAATTTTATTGCATAGACATCATGGGGGGGGGGGGGGGGGGTGCAATTTGTGTTTATTTGCATTCTAAACTGATTTTTGATTTGTTTTGATGAAAAATATTGCATGAAATAATATTTCTGTGATGACCGAAAAGTTTCGAAAAACAAAGGAATTCAAGATTTTCGTGTTAGGATTTGGAAATTTGAAAATTCTATTCTTTCATGAATACATGGCTGCCAATTTGTGTGAATTGGTGTTATAATGTGATATTTGTTTTTTTTAGATGAAAAATAATGACTTGAATCATGTGTCTGTTTATCGCTGAAATAAACGAAATGCGCGGAAAGCATGGAAACTCATGATTTTTCACCTAAGCCTTTGAACTTGGAATTTTTTTGTATAAACCTTACCTATGGCTGCCGATTTGTGAGATAATGTGTTCTAAACTAATATTTTCAATGATTGAATGGAAAATAATGGATTAAACAACCTGTTTGCACATTTCTGAAATGACTGGAAAATACCGAAAACAAGAAAACTCATGTTTTGTGCACTATAATGCAAAAGATTGAATTTTTATATATCAATGGCACCAATAGTGGCCGATTCTTATGGATTTGAGTTCTAAAATGATTTTTGTTATGTTTACATGAAAAATCTTGGTTTAAACCATGTTTTTGCATATTTCTGAAATAGACGAAAAACACGAAAAGAAGAAGAATTTAGTTTTCACCTTAGAGATGCATTTGGCCTACATGGACCATTGTGTCTAAATGTTTATAAATTTTATGTGATGTGTATTAGTGATTGTTGACATGTATGTATGTATAATAAATGATGAAATTGCATGTTTATTGAAGGTATGATCCTAGATAAGCTTAAACGTGTTTTGGTATACTTAAGGTATACTTAAGATATCTTGATATCATATTATGGTTAGAATACAAATGTGATTGAGGAATTTGTAACTAGATGTCATGATGACTTGATGATGAATATATGGTTATGAGTTAATAAAGTAAAAGAGATCATAAGAGTTAAGCATGACGTTTGAAGGATTAATTATTAAGCTGACATGTATGGAAGTGTAAAGTGAATTAAGATGATTGATACGTGAATTGATATGGGGTAATGATAATGTGATAACCTTAAAAAGGTATTGATATGATTGCAATGTGTTTTCATGTGAGCCTATAAGGCCTAAGTATGCAAGACTTTTAAGTCAACGTGATATGTGCAAGTGATGAGTACACCTATGAGTGAACTCTAATGTGTATGCTATATGTGTATGGGTAGTTATGGGATAGGAACATCATGAGTAAATAAATACTAAGTATTAAATCAAATATTATGTTAGAGTTTGAGGAGCCTTAGAAGTGCAAAGAGGACTACGAGTATTAGGAGCAAAGGAACCCCAAGGTGAGTAAACACTATGTCCATGCTACATGCGTGAGTAAACGCAATGTTCTTGTTACAAATGTGAACAACATCATGTTGTGCTTTAAGAATGTGATATATTGATATGTGAACCTTTGTGAGCTTTGAAACCTAAGTTCCTTCTGTTTTCATTTTATAACATGATTTCTTTGTTAAGCTTGGGTTGCCAAAGGACATTTGGTCCAAAACTATTTTGCTTATCCGATGAGAACATTTTTTGTGATAAACACCCTAACTTGTGTTCTTTATGGAACTACACTTTTATTGTATTATTGTTGTAAGCCAAACTACTATTGTTATTGAAATACATGTTATTGTTGCCATATGTGATATTGTTAATTGTGTTTACCAATAACTCTAGCTATGGTACCTTTACCCTTTATGCAGAATCCTCGTGCCGATGTGGGTAATCATCAGAACCTGTACACATGGTCTTAACCCAATGGATAGGGGTAGTGTATCCACCTTAGCTAGAAAGGGCAGTTCTAGCTATGGAGCCTGATCAATTTCACGCTTTATAAGTGATGGGAGTTGGAATTTGGCAAAGGCCACCTCTCCTCGATGTGTTAGAGTGGATTGAGTAGTGTCTCCACTCTATAAGTGTTATAAGTGTGATTTCTGCAAACTTGCTAAATTGAACCTTGCTTAAATTGTAACCTGATTCACGAGTTATAAACCATGAACTATGTGTATAATCTATGTGTTTCCTTTTAAAGGAATATGTGATAATGTATGAGCCCTTTTTGTTTACTCATTGAGATCATCTATCTCACCCCTTTTCCTTGTGTGGTTCCAGGTGAGCAAATGTGAGGAGGCAAGGTGATGGCTCAAGCATCCTACTTCGCTTGGGGAATTCCTTGTCTGAGTTATCAATAATACTATGTTATGAAGTCTTGTCTTTAAATGCTCCGTGAATGTTAATTGATACTTATAGAGATTTATATTATTTTTCCGTATGGATTTTATATGGAAAGATTTACTTTAAGTCTTTCGCAAATTATGACATTTATCTAAATGTTTTAAATGAGTTAATGAAAGAGGTTCGGTAAGATCCTAGGCATGATTGTTATATGTTAATGGTTCTACGGGCGTGGGTGACCTTATGTCTCCCCATGTTCTAGGACCGTCGTATCTCATAAGGTTGGGATGTGACATGGAACCTCAGTTGTGCCTCTGCTCGTGTGACACTACTGGATGAGTTTCCAAATTGGCCCTTATCACACGGCTGAAATCTTAGCCATGTGGCCACCCGTGGCTGCCCAACTTTTAACTTAAACTTTTTTATCCTTTGCCTTAAGTAATTTGCCTATCCATTCTCAATTTAAGAGCTAATTTTTCCTCATAACTCAATCAATTCATATAAGAATTAACTCTTTACTCAATAAGATTTATTTCTTTATAACCCATTCAACTTTTGTACATCATATATACATAAAAAGACTTACATATATGTACATACATCCTACTAGCTACCTTTCATACTGCATTACTTTTTACATATACATACATGCCACTATTTCACCAAAATCTCTACTCTCAAAAAGGTCTATTCTTCTTTCTATCTCCTAATTCCTTGAATTCCTTTCATCATTATCTGCTTCACTTTCTCCGGGACCCATATGCCTATGACCCATTGACAATTGTGAAGGGGATACCATATTCCTCCTAATAAGACATTCTTCTTCCAAATGGTTCAGTCTTCCACAAGCCACACATAAGTGTTTGGGAAATGCTAGCATGACATCACAGAGGCGTGGAAGTGGCTCTGCTTTTGGATTTTGATACATTTGCCTAACTCGAGCTAACTCCCATTTAATGCTTCTCACCACCCTTTTCCAGCTCCATACTTCCTCCCTCAATATTTGGAGTTCCCTCATTACATCTTCATATTGCATTTTCATTCTCACTACCCAAACTGGATTGAGATCTTCTTCTAGATCTGTCAATTCAGGCTCAGGCAAAGTAGCCAAAGTGGCGTCTGACACTTCTCTCTCTTTAACAGGGTTATGGATTTTTGGCATCTACATCCACAATCAAGCAATATAGTAAACAACAACATGATAGCACAATGACATGTACATATAAAGCATAAAAGTAAGAAATAACTTTACACCTACTATTACCATTCAATAATGAGAAGGATTCTTATGCTCTATGGTTTAACCTATCATTCACATAATTATTAAGTCTAAACAAGACTTAAACCTTTAGCTCTGATACCAACTCTATCATGACCCAATTTCTAGGTTGTGACTATCCTAAAGTTTAGGGAGACGTAAGGTCACCTAAACCCGTAGAACATCATTGATCCTATTATCATTCTATAAATCTTATTCAACCATTTCTCCCTAGATCGCAACCATGCCATTCATTACCAATTCTAAATAATTATTTTACCATGTAACGCATATGATTATAATATCAAACCTTAATTAAATACGAACATTTTCCATTCATTCTTAACTAATATTATAGTTTTATACATATTTAATATAAGTTATCATTCACCTAAAATACTTTAGTTAAATAGAATATTTACATAATGTCTTCAGTCACCATAGAGCTCTAGACTATACGTCTTCAAAATGATACGGGAATTGTCTTCACTATTTATAATAAGTCCTAAGTGGGAAATGCATAACTTGGGATTACCTTGCTACTAAATCACCCGGACCTAACAATTTTAACAACTACAAAATGAGTCTAACTCAGTGAGCACAAAATAATATAATGCAACATGCAAACAATGTAACATGTTATCATTTGGGTTAATTCAAAATAACAATGGTGTGATGTTAATTAAAATTGGCCATGTTGGACATTAGAGAACATTTTAGTAGAAACAAGTATGTCTTGGAAGTGGAAAGCTTCCCACACATAAAAGTTGAAGAGTGGCAGTTGTGAACCCTCAAATTTGCACCCTTAGGATCTGACCACAACTTGACACTTACAAAGATTCATGCACTAGGCATACAGCGGTCCTGCTAGTCAGTTTGCAGGCAGGGGTCAAGGGGGCAGCACCCCGTTGAAAAAAATTTTCTTAAAACTTGCACCTTCAGATGATTAACACTTGATTACGAACCTACAGAATCATGCTCAGCTAAAATCGGATCAAAAACGAATGAGAACGGGCTAAAAAATGAACTGCGGCAGCCCATGGGCCCACTGCGGTAACTTGCAGCTGACTGCGGTTACTGCAAAGGTCTCTATGGTAGCCAATTGGCTACCACAACCATTCCTGCGGTAACCATAAAGGGCTCTGCGGTTACCGCAGCCAACACCTCAGTTACCACAACGTGCCTCTTTCAGAATCCTACTTGGAAACTGTGAATTTTTAGCTCCAAACTCCTTGTATAAATGCCTTGCACCTCATAACAACTAAACTCACAATGATATGCTTCTATACTCTCTATAAAGCTTTCTAAACCCTATTTATAAGCTTTTCAATCATCAAAACCCTCTTCCTAAACCTTCAAATCTCTAAAATCTCATTCCAAAAACCTCCTCCATCACGTAAAACCCCATTCATAAGTTTCCTAATCATTTCAAAACCCCATTCACAAGCCTCCTAATCACCTCAAGTTCTATTCTTAAGCTTCCTAACCAAGAAAAGGTTTGATTCAAGACGTTTCTTTCAAAGGGAATTCGTGGTAATCAAGTAAAGGTGTGATCCGAGTCCCTCCAAGAAGAGTTCATGCTATTCAAGAGTCCTTCTTCCAAAAGGAGTGCTCGTGATATCCCTAGGCCAAGGTGGAACTTAGATCCGGTGCCAAACTCGCTTCCTACGTTCCTTGCCGACAGAAGCCAAAGGTAAAAGTTCTTTCCTTTTCCTTTTCAATTTCAATTTCAAGATCTAAATCTAAAAATATCTAATTTTTACTAATTAAAATCTAAACTAATTAACAAATCCCTAAGCCCTTTAAAATCAATCAAAACATGATAATAAAGGTTATGACTTAAAAACCCCTCCTTCACAAGAAGGAAGAACTGCGTGGGGTTTGATTCCCATTCAAAGGGATACGCAAGCTTGCCATCTCTAAGGCATTCACCGTTAAAATTAACAACTTCTTCTCTCTATCACCTTTTTCACATAGTTTAGGATCGAAATTACTTTTCTTAAATAAAAGTGAAAATTATAATTATTCTAATACTCTCTTTCCTATTTTAGTTGTTTGGATTATATTTGGAGAATGTGTGCTTTTCCTAGAACCCATAAGGGTTAGAGGAAAAATCCCATGATTTTGATATTTTAACTTGTAATAGCTTTAAGTAGTTTTTCTTTATTTTTAGCATTTTATAGTTGTCATTATTTCATACTTGCCATGTATTTCATGAGTAATATTTGTTTCATACATCATGTTATATCTGTTCATGCATACATAAAACTTCTTTTTACAAAAGCTATTTTGTATTTAAGCCAAACTAATTTTTTATATTGTTTTAACCAAAACCTAGTCCCTGATCCCTCTTTGGTCATTCAAGGACCAGTGCTTTTCCTTGGGATAAATGGTATAATTTTGGAGTTAATCAAATTGGGTTTTTCCTTTAATTTTCCCAACTAAAATAAACAAAATTAAAGTGGTGACTCCTTTTATAAATAACAATTTACAAAATACAAATTTTCTGAGCTCATAGTGAGTTCAAATCATGATGTTTCTCCCAAATAGGCATTTTTGATCCCCTTTAGCGGATCAGACTGGGTGCTCAGGCGAAGCCTCACAGTTGGCAACTCCACTGGGGACTTTCAAAATCTTATTCAAATAAAGGATAAAGTGGGCTACTCTTGGTAAAACAAAAGTTTAGCTTTTATTACAAAATGGCTTTTTCTTGCATCACTGCATTAGGCTCCTTGTCCAAAACATTAGTTTCTTAGGAAAACAAAGGATAGAAAGTAACATCAAGTGGGCAGCCTTCCTTAGGTCTACTTGTCGATAGTGAAATCATCCAGCCCACGACGTATCCTCTAATCCTTTTAGAGGTGTAACAAGTATGCACGTACCGTTAGACCCATGCGAGGCTCCTTAACTCAATATGGTTAGGTATATCGCATCTCTAGTGTGATGGGTTCCTTTCAAGCCGCCCTTACCCTTTCATATAATAACTCATAGGGCCTTCCTTTAGGATTGTATGAACCATAATACTAAACTTAGTATTTCATGAAACCTTTTTCAATCATTCATTCACACATGCATGCATTGACTGAACCTTGTGAAGAGTCTAAAACCTATCCAAACACCTTCATACCTAAAACCCACGGTCAAAACCTAAAACCTATGGTCCACCTAAACCCATGATCAAAATCCAAAATCCATGGTCTACCTAAACTTATGGTCAAAACCCAAAATTCATGGTTCACCTAAACCTATAGTTCGGTCTTACCTAAACCCATGTTAAACTCATGGTAAAAATAAACCCATATATGGTACCCCCATCCAAATCCACAATCCTTGTCTAAGCTAAACATTGACCTAGCTCTATTCTAGTTTCATCCTTCATAATTCTTATCCAAGCCAAACACTGATCTAGCTTTCATCTTTCACAATTCTTACCCAAGCTAAACATTAACCTAGCTTTCATCTTTCACAATTCTTATCTAAGCTAAACACTGATCTAGCTTTATCCTTAGCAATCCTTACCAAAGCTAAACACTAACCTAGCTTCACTCTTATCCTTAGTCATTACCCAAACTAAATGCTGACTTGGTTTCATCTTTTACATTACTATCTAAACCCATGCTTCTATTCAAGCCCATAGTCTAGTCCACCATTATCCAACTATCACCAAACCTATGATCCACTCAACATCCAAACCCATGGTACATCCATAACCCAATCGTAAAACCCAGGGTCCCTCAATCCTTAAGCCCATACTAAACCATCCATAAATTGCAAATCCAATTACTTGAGGCTAAACTCTAACCTAGCCTTCCTAACTAAACTTTGGTTCCTCAAAAACTAAAATTCAACCTAAAATTTGACCTAGCCACCTAAAGCTAAAATCTAACCAAGCTCCCATAGCTATATACCTACCTAGATAATATCACACACCTCTACCCTCCTTTTTACTCATACCTTGCCAGCCTAGCAATAAGACACTATCATTTATAAGCCCAACATCCTTGGCCCATTACTTTCAAAACCAATCCATTACCCCCAGATTGACAAATGCCTATAAGCCTACCCTAAGCCCAATACCTTTGGCTCAACACACTACCTTTGGCCCAACATGCTACCTTAAGCCCAATACCCTTGGCCCAATGCAATACCCTAAAGCCAATGCCTTTGGCCCAACACACTACCTTAAGCCTAATACCTTTGGCCCCAGGACAATACCTTAAGCCTAATACCTTTGGCCCAACACACTATCTTAAGTCCAATACCTTTGGTTCAACTTGATACCTTAAGCCTAAGACATTGACCTGTTCAACATTAGGAAATCATAAAAAGCCCAAAATGCAGTCAACTTACAACATTAATGGGAGACTTTTTCCTTAAAGTGTGCATGCCCATCTCATTGCTTCTTTTCCAAGCACTTACCTTATTCTTTGACTTAGTTTTAAAGGTACCAATGGTAAGCCTGACTGACATGGAAGCTCTAACCAACCAACTCAAGAGGCAAGAAGAGAACCTTCAAGCTATTCTCATCTCTACCTTAGACGCTCAATGAGCCAATTTCAATCAGTCCTTAGCTAGCCAAAAATCCATTTTTAATAATGCCCTCATCCATCTTACTTTTGCTTTCACTAATGCCTTAAGTTTCTAACGCCAACTTATCATCAATGAAGTGAGAGGAATATTGAACCAAGCTAAGCCTATCAATTCTGCACCTACCATTGACATGACCCATAATTTTACATCTTTAATCTTAAACACCAATGCCATTCTAGCCTTAGCCACGCCATCAGTCTTAGATACTAACCTTGCCTCTTTTTTGAATCCTTTTCAAAGCAAGGAAAACCCCACCTCTTCTACTATCAAAATACCTTTAAACCTCAATATTGATGCACTAGAGCAAACCCTCACAATGAAAAAAGGGTGCAAGAAGAGCAATACCTTTACTCCCCTTGCCTCTACTAAATGGAAGGATATAGACACCTACACTCCCCTTGTTGATGTCGAGCGAGAGAGTATAGGGGTAGTTGGCATGACTAGTAGATGACCCTTGAAATCTCAACGAAGGGCTTTCACAGATTTAGGAGTTCCATTAGCAATGGTTTATAAGAAGGCTTTGAAAGCAAGAATGGTAAAACCCTTGAAACCAAGAGTCCCTCCTAATCCCTCACTAAAGAGCTACCACCCCAATGAGTATTGTGAATATCATCCAGAAGCAGGGCACCAAATCAATATATGTAAAGCTTTGAAACATAGAATCTAGGATCTGATTGATAATGGAGATATCATTCCCCTAAAGCAAGACCCAAGACCTTAATTCAACCCTGAGTAGCATAATATGGAGGAGGTTAAGCCTAGCTAATTTGACCTGTCAAAGGTTGAATTCCAAATCTAAGTCTGAGTTTAAGCCTAAGCTTAAAAGTCTAAGCATAAGTCTGAGTCTGAGTCTGTCATTTTATTTTGTTTTGTCAACCATATCAGTCCTTTTTTGTTATTTTATAATAAAGTTTCCTTTATAGTAATGCATCTATGTTTTCTTTTCATTATTTATGCATTAACTTCATTATCTTCCTTGATTGAGTTTGATGTGGGTGAGTTTAAAAAAAAGAAGAAGAAGAAGAAAAAAGAAAAGAAAAGAAAAGAAAAGAAAATGAAGAAAAAATGGCGTAAAGATTAAATCCACCACAATCAAAATGTGGGGTGTCCTCATTCTCTCAAATTAATAAACGCTTCACAAGTTCCTAACCAAAGAAGGACCTCTCATCAAATAGTTGAAGTACAAGGAGTAAGTAAATGTAATTACCTATTGCACAATTGGGTAATCAAATGATGCACCTCAAACAAGGGGCGACAAGTTCAAAGAAGACCTCTGCCAAACCCAAAACTCAAGATCAGAGCCTCTTGACATGAAGAAAAATAGCAAATCATGGTGGAATGCCTTCTCCCAAATTTCATTAATCCAAGCTTGTTAAGTTGAAAATTTAAAAGGGCAGCTTAAACAAAAGTTAGAGCTAAAAAAAAAAAAAAGAAGAGAGAGAGAGAGAGAAAGAGAGAAAGCTCATCCAAGTCACCTTCCCTCAAGTCCAAAGTTGTTAAATTATCAATCTATCTAGTCGCATGTCTCCAAAGTCATCCTTCCTCATCAAAGGCTCATTCTTTAAAGTTATGCTGTCTTCTATGCCCTTATCTTACCATGGGGCCATGTCTTCCCATAACGTCATCATTTGTTGTCAATCCATCATATCACTTAGTTCAAAGACTTAATATATATCTCTAGTCCATCACATCCCTATCTCTCATTTGGGACCATGATCCCCAAGTTGTCTTCCTCTACTAGCCCTTTAGCCATTCCTAAGGGCTCTTTGTTTTAACTAGTGCAGTTAGTGTATCATCAAGTCAAATCAATTAAGTGTCACCCCAAAAGTCTCTTCAATCTCAAACAACCAGAAAAGCTTGACTCGCTCTTTTCTATGATTTATGCTACAAAAAGCAAAACCATGCAACCTCCATGATTCTTTTTAGAAGTTTCAACCTACCTTCAAACCATTCCCAAACTTTTCTATCCCAAGCCTCATTTGCAAATCATACCATCATTTCAAGCTGAAGTCATGTACCACCCTTTTTTGTTGGCAAAATCTCATCATGGGAAGAACCAAAAATCCCAAGTCTCTCAAGACTCGTCATCTTTGAATTCAGTTTCCTTGGCAAAACCAGAACTCGAGGCATATCTCCCAAAGCCTGTCATCCTAAAGTTGATTAAGAAAGACTCAAACCAGTCAAGGCCCATCTCATGCCTCTTTGGCAAATATCTCATGATCGTTGAAAGATTAAATTGGCAAAACACATAATCCTTGAGAATCAAAGCCTCTTAAAACGTGCAAACCATTCTAATGCAACCATGTTAAAGGGCAAACCCTTATCCATGAGCCTATGGTATCCTTGTGACCAAAACCTATAGTACCATACCTGAGCCAAAGCCAGCCATCCAAAGCACCCTCGTGGAAAACTATCCTCAACACCTATAAGCCTTTACCTTGAAGCCCAAATTTAGAAGCCTTCAACATGAAGCCTAAAACCAAAAGCCTTTGCCATGAAGCCCAAATATAGAAGCCTTTGCCATAATGCCTAAACCAAGAAGCCTTCGCCATGAAATCTAAACTAAGAAACCTTTACCAAAAAGCTCACTCCCAAAAATCCTTCACCTTGAAGCCCACTCTCAAAAGGCCTTTATTTATGAAACCTATGATCTCCTCTAAGGTAAAATCTAATTGAGCCTTCTAAATTGATTGCCTAGCCTGACCTTTTCCTCCAAGCCAAGATTAGCCTCCTAGGCCTAGCATTCTAACCTGATCTTTCTAAGCAAAACCTTCCAAATGAACCTACTAGAAGGCCATAACTTAACTGAGCATCTAATATAATCTCTCACAAAGCCAAACCAGACTAAGCTTCCAAATGAACCTAGTTGAACTTGATTCAACCTTCTAAGATAATCCACTCATTCTAAACAAATCTCCCTTAAAGCCAAAACCAGAGGGCCATAGCTGACTAAGCCAATTGCCAAACCTGACCTTCCCCAAAACTAGACCTGACCTAAACCTTATTGTCTTAAGGGACTTAACCCTCTTATTCAAGCTTTCCAATTCAGCCTTAAGCTAAAAATTATTGCAAACTGAACACATTTAAAACCTACCCAACCTCTTCTAGCCACACCTGGCTTAACCTCACAAAGTGACTTCTCCTTAGGCTAAAATAATAGCCATTGACCAACTAGCCTTATACCAGACATGCCCATTTCACCTTTAAGTTAGTCAATCAACCAAAAAAAAAAAAAAAAAAACCAAACTGCTTTCCTTTGTCATCCTAAAGTGGGCGCACCTCCCGTCCAAATATTCACCTTTCCAAAGTGGGGGGCATCTTTCTCCTAGAAGCTCAGCACTCTCCTACCAAATTGACCCTTCATAGGTTCAAGTATCCAATCATTGTATGGTTAGATGCATTTCACAATAGAACAAGTTGTAAGTCAGACTTTCGAATCAAAATGGATCATCTCATTCCTACCAGACAGGGTCGTCATCATTCCTACCAGACAAGAATATGATTTAAATCAATATTTTTTTATCTAAACACAAAAAAAATAGTTTAGAACACTTCAATACGTAAATTAGCAGCCCCCCCTTATATAATTTTATGAAAATTCCAACTTTGAATTTTAGGGTTCACCTTTGGTGGATGTGCGAAGAAAGAGTTCTGTTTTTAGTCGAAAATCAGTTTCTCCTTCAAAATAATCACCTAGGCTGAATTTAACCAAAATAAAAATAGTAAATACATAGTCCAAAATAGTTTTCTCATGATTAGTTTTAATAAAAATCAAATAGTAGATTGAAAGAAAAGAAAAACTTACAAAAACGGTCACGAAATCGCAAGGTTTAAAGGCACCTTGTGAATTTCGGTTGAGAGAATATTTTTAAAAGAATTTTTCTATAAAAATTCTGAAGAATAACATAATGGTGGCTGCTAAGATCAAGGCTGGCTGAAATTTAGGTTAATATATGTAGGGTTTTGGCAAAATTATAAGTTTGTCATTAATGAGGTAGGTTATGAGTATTTTAGTTTGCTGGGCTTTGGTGAGTGGGCCTTTTTATTTTATTATGGGTTGATTACTGATAATTAAAAATAAAATATTTTTCTTATTATTTTCATTGAGATACCCTTAGAAATATTTTAAAAATGTTCATAAAATTATTTTATGCTTAAAAATCGCTTTGTGCATGAAAATTCACTTTATGTGCAATAAACTTTTTTATGCTTATGCACTCATATAAATTATTTATTTTTCATTAAAAATTCATGTTATGCATATTAGAACTAATCTAACATGCCATATACTCATCAATCACATGACTCATGAATTTTCATAATAGCACACATTTCGCCTTTATAGCTCTAAATTCAAGTAAGTTGTCATGAAAACTCCTAGGGTGGGTGTGGATTGTTATAGGTGTATGTAACATGTGTAGAAACATAAGTTTGGAGTACAACAAGGCATTGATTAACTAATATTTTTATATGCAGTGGAGCTGTTATGCATCCCTAATAGGTGTATAACATTAAAGCTTATTTAGATGCCCACACAGTCACACAATACATTTGCCTATATGAATGATTAAGAGAATTAAATAGATTTATCTAATCTATTTGTACTATGTTTTCACCCATTATGGGTGAGTGGGAGATGTTGAAAAATGGGTCAGATTTTTGCACCCATGATAGGTTGACTCAATACGGTTAAAGACACACTTTCATTCTTTAGTGGAATTTAAATTTAAATAATTAATATAAATATTCAAATAATTTAAGTAATTATTTGATATTTAAATAAAAGATAATTTAAATAATTATCTAAAAGATAATTGTGGGGATTATCTTTTAACTTTAGAAATAGATATATGTTCTCTTCATCTCTCCACCACTAGAAACCTGTTTGTGAGTTGAAAGAAAAAAAAAAAAAGAAAACACAGTGCATTAAAAATAATTTCTCTACATTTAGAGGTTTTTGTACTGTAAACCAGAATTGGGTCCTAATATTATGGTTCCAGTCTGATTGTTTGCATCAATTAAAGTTCATGCTATATTCGTGAATGAGGCATGTTATGTTTGTGCCATTGTTCATGATTTTGTGTGTGAGACCTTGCCTGATTGCCCCTCCTTCATACAGAGAAATTGGCCTTAAGGAAAGGCGAGCGAGAAGGAAAGGTGAGCGATTTTTAAGTAGGTCATGGAACAAGTTTCGATGCTCACGATTGGAATGACTATCATTCGAAAAATTGATCTGTAATTTTTAAAAAGTGATTTCAGGAGTCGCCACCCTAATTTATTTTTTAAAATGAGAAAATTAAAGAAAAATCCAATTTATGACTCCAATTCATTAATTTTGCAATTAATTTATCCAAGGATAAAAATCACTAGTCTTTGAACCAAGTTGAACTTAAGGACTAGGTTTTTGGTTAAATAATCTAAATTTGGCTCTTAAGTTTGATTTTACTTTAAAAACTAATTTCATTAATGGCAAGTATTAAATGACAATCATAAGTATAATATGAATACATGGGAAAATTAAAGAGTAATTAAGTAAAACATCTACAAATTAAGGAGAGTATTCCCTCTAGTCCTTATGGATTCTAGAGGAACCACATAATCACTCCTTAATTCCCAGACAATTAAATTAATTGAATACACTAATTATATTGAAAAATAAAAGGGGAAAGTAGATTGATTGAGAATTAGATTTGAGGTTTGGATTTAGATTCCAAACATACATACTTACCTTATTGAATGGAGATCAAAACTCACGTTAGTTCATTCCATGATTAAGTAGAGGGTTTAGGGGTTGATCAGATTAATTGATTTGATTTGGGTTTGCAGGTTTGAGAAAAAGGTTGATACCTTTGCTTTTGGCAAGTAGGGCATTTTCTCATACTGAAATTCAATTTTATCAGGACCACATGATTGGATTGACTAAGAGATTGATTAATCAATTAAAATAATTAATTAATTAATATGACGAAATGAATGAATTAATTAAAAAGAATAATTAATTAAGATGAATGATGGATTAATCAAAAAGAGATTGATTTTTTTAAAAAAAGTGATTAATTAATTAATTAATTTGAGTGGTTAATTTTTAAAAAAGAGTTTTAGTTAATTAAAAAGATTAATTAACTTTTAGTTAGGGTAACGTAATTAATTAATTAAAGAGTGATTGGAGAGAGAAGAAAAAAGGAGTTAGTAGATAGCCATCAATACTAACTCAAGGGGTGAGTGAAATGAAGAAAGGGAGAGGGTATTTATAAGAAAATAGGGTAAAGTTAATTTGAGAAGAGGAAAAGTAAAAAAGACAAGGAAGAATAAAGCTGGAAATGCTAAAAAAATCATATTGGATGACAAAACAAAATTTTAGAGGGCAAAAGGGAGCCATTAAAGAGGCAGGTGGTGCCCCTGGTATTCTTGGCGACTAGCTACAAAATTGGCTGGTGACGTTGCCTAGACAACTAGCGGTAGCTAATGTGGCAGGCCCTTTTTTTTTTTTTTTTTTTTTCCCTAGAGATTGGTTATTGGTTTGTATTGGAAAATTAGGTATTTGGATAGCAATTATTTGAAAGCTAAAATTTTCTTTCGAGGGCAGCAAACCCCATCCACTAAATGACTAATGGGATTGCATAACAGCTCCGCATAGCATACTAAAGTTAGTAGGTGTTAGGCTGTGGACGGATGATGAGGGTCTAAAATTAAAGGTTCATAGATGCCTCCTCATTAGAATTATCTTGTTTGTAAGGCAATTCTGATGACAGTGAACCTAGGAGTTGGGATGATATAAGAAACCAAAGGGATGCTAGGTCAATATTTTGGTCATTTATGGGTGAGAGACATGATAAAAAAGAAGAAAATGGCAAAAAGAATCACACGGATTTTTAAGCAGTTATTCTAAATATTTATAGATAAAAAATGTGGTTGATAAATGGAAGTGAGAAATTAGATTAAAGGGATATCTAGGATGGTGGCTAGATATTTTTGTATGAATTGATGGATTTGGGTAAAAAAGTTGGAAAGTGAAACCACAAGATGTCTAGGTGATCATTTTTAGACATTTATGGGTAGAATTGATAGATTTTGATAAAGAAGATGGAAGAAAGAACCATATGGATGTCTAGGTGATCGTTTCTAGATACTTATGGGTGGAAGAGAATTTTGGACAAGATAGTTTAGTGAAAAGAGAGCCTCAACCTATAGCGAGTCAGCTTGAGAGATTCTAATAAGATATTAGTAAAGGGAGAGCCTTAGCCTTTGGCAAGTCAGCTCAAGAGATTTTAAAAAGATTTTGGTAGGAGAACCTTAGTCTGTAGCGTATCAGCTTGAGAGATTCTTATAGGATTTTGCCAAAAGGTAAGCCTCGACTTATGGTGAGTCAGCTTAAAAGATTATGAGAGGATTTTGCTAAAAGGAGAGCCTTGGCTTATAGTGAGTTAGCTTAAGAGATTTTGACATGATTTCGGTAAGAGGAGTGCCTCAGCTTATGGAGAGTCTACTTGAGAGATTCTGATATGATTTTGCTAAGAGAAGAGCCTTAGCTTATTAAGATTTGGCTAAAGAGATTCTGATAGGATTTTGCTAGAGAAGAGCCTATACTTATGGCTATTTTTATAAGAAGAGAGCTTTAGCCTATAGCGAGTCAGCTTAAGAGATTTTAAAAAGATTTTGATAAGAGGAGAGCCTAGCCTATGGCAAGTTGACTCGAGAGATTCTAAAAATACATTGGTGGGATGATAGCCTTAGCCTATGGCGAGTCAGCTTGAGAGATTTTGATAAGAGGAGAGCCTTGGCCTATAGCAAATTGACTCGAGAGATTTTGATAAGATTTTGGTTACGTGTGGATTAGGCTTTTAATTGTGAGGGGTTAGGCCTTTTTGAAGGCTTGAAGGAACTTTGCTAGGATTAAAGAGTAGAAGTCTATCTAGAAAGGTATCATTTAGCTTTAAAGAGTTACTGGTCAATTTTAGGAGGTGTTAGTCAACTTTGAAGAGGTATCTTTAGGAGATGTTGGTGAGGCTATTAGCTCAGCTTATGCATGATGGTGTATGATTGCAGATGGTTGCATAGGTATACATGTTTGTGCATAGATGATGCATGTTCATATATGCATATTTTAGGATTCATAGACATTTTGTTTAATTTCTATGCCATACATGATTTATGATGATGTCGGTAATGGATGATTGCATGGATGCAAGAAGGGTGAATTCACACATTTGCTTTATGAATACAGTATCTTCATATGACTTTTACATATATGGAGCCATGCATTATGGACTAAGAAACTCAACAAGGTTAAGGAACTCAACTTGGGTTAGTATGGAATAGTTGCCATGGTGGCATTATGAGGAGTTCAAATGGATTGATATTTTTCTGAGGACTTGCTTCATGTTTTGGAATCCAGTGGCCTATATTTTCTTTTTTGGTGCTATTGATGAAGAGCTATGCCTATTCTTGAGGAGTTTAGTACTATGGCTTGGCTGCAACTCAAAGGTAGCTCTAATAGTGTTAGAGCTCAAAGTTTGGCATCTCTTAGATTTTCAAGGGTTTTTTAGATGTGCCTTAGGATGTTGCAAGCTAAATGGTTATTGATGGTCAAGTGAATTTAATCACTGTGATTGAGAAGTTCCATGATCCTACTAATTAGGGAGATATGAGGAGGCAGAAGCTTTGGATGAGGACTTTGATTTTCCTATTTGATAACCGGATATATATTTTTTAGGTTCGTCAGTTAGGATGATGCCAGAGTGGCCGAATTGGTATTACAGATGGAGTAGAGTCACTCTATAGCCGGAGCTAAGCTGTCGGTCTCACATCCCAACGTTAGGGATATGACAGTCCTAGAACACGAGGAGACATAAGGTCACCCATGCCCATAAAACCCACTTACACATATACAAATTATGCCTAGGATCATACCAAATCTCTTACAATAACTCATTTAAAACATTTAAATGAATACCTTTAATTGCGAAAAACTATAATTAAACATTTTGCATAAAATCCATAAGTAAAATAATATTCATATCCCATTTGGAAACTTAGGAAAAATATTATATCTCAAAATAAGCATTAATCAATATTCCCAGAGCATCTAATGACAAAACTTCATAAAATGGTATCATTAATGACTTTGACAAGGAATCCCCCGAGTGAAGTAGAATGCTTGAGCCATCACCTTGCCTCCTCACATTTGCTGACCTGCAACCACATAAGGAAAAGGAGTGAGATAGATGATCTTAATCAGTAAACGATAAAGCACATACATTGTCACATGTTCCTTTGAAAAGGAAACACATAACTTATACACATAGTTCAAGATTTATAATTCATGAATCAAGTTGCAATTTAATAAGTGCTCAATTTGGCAAGTTTGTAGAAATCACGCTTATAACATATAGTGAGTGAAGGCTATTGCTCTATCACTTGAACACATTAAGGAGAGATGGCCTTATACTAAATTCCAACTCCTATCACATAGAAGTGTGAGGCCTCGCCTGAGCACCGATCCGATATGCCGAGGAATCGAAATGCTCTTCAGGAGAAACTTCACGATTGGAACTCACTATGAGTTCAGAAAATTGATTTTTATATTTTGAAGGTTGAAAAGTGAGTCGCCACTTTAATTTATTTATTTTAATTGGGTAAATTAAAGAAAACCCAACATGATTGACTCTAAAAATGATTTGACTTATCCCAATGGAAAAGTGCACCAATCCGCGAGTGACCAGTGAGGGCTCGAGGATCAGGGTTTGGTAATTACACAATTAAGAAAATAGATTTTCTTTAGTTTGGCTAAAATTTGCAAAATAACTCTTTAAAAAAGGAATTTTTGTGTATGCATGAACAAGAATATGATGATGAATAAAACATATATATATATATATATATGGTGACATGGAATGACAATAAATAAGCAAGATAAATATTACTTAATTATTACAATACCAAAATAATTGAAATAAAGAGGATCTTTCCTTTAGCCCTTATGGGTACTAGGAAAAGCACACATTCCTCCAAATAAACTAAAATAAAAATCATAAACAAAAGATTATTACAAATAAATCAAAATAAAAAGGAAAACAATATTGATAAAAAGATTTTGGAGTTGATGCCCTTCAGAATGGCAGCCTGCGTATCCTATCGAATAGGAATCAAACCCTACGCAGTTCTCCCTTCTTGTGAAGGAGGGGTTTTAAAAATGTGTTGGTTTGCTTATTAACTTAATTCTGATTCTTAAATTAATAAGTTTTTAGATCTATTCAGTTTTATACCTAAAGAGAATTCTAGATCTAAATTTAGAATTTTGATAATGGAAAAGTGATTATACCTTTGCTTTCCTTGATTTTCGAACGAATGGAATGAGCCCTGCTCTGGATCTCAACTCAACCTTGAATTCAAAAGACTTGGAATCTGAATCTTGGAACGCCTTCGCATGCGTTGGAATGCCTTCGTATGCGTTGGAACGCCTTCGAATGCATTTGAATCGTTAAATGAGCTTGAAAATGTCTTGGAATGCATGTTAAATGAGGTTGGAGGAGGCTCTATTTATAGAGCTACCAGAGGGTGTTTCGGCAGTACGGATGGCGGCGTCGGTAGCATAAGCAGCATGGCTGATGCGCCAGTCATCTGGGCGACACGGGAGGTGTGTCGCCTGCCTGCTGACACTAATTCGGTGCTGCTTGTGGCCGCACGGCAGGAGTGCCGCCTTGCCGGCAGTACCAAGTGCATGCCTCCTTCTGGGCGGCACGGCAAGCGTGCCTCCCAAACAATAGCGCGCCACTCGTGCGGTTGGACCTGTTTCCATCCGTTTTAGGCCCGTTTCAATTCCAATTTGAGCTTGGTTTGATCTTGTGGGTTTGTAACTGAAAGATGGTCAACTGGAGGTGAAAGATTCAAGAAATTTATTTTTTCGACAGGGTGCTGCCCCCTTGACCCCTGCCCGCTAACCGGCTAGCGGGACCGCCATATGCGTAGACCCTATTCTTTATAGGTGTCAAGCTGCAGCTGAATCAGGAGGTGCAAATTTGAGGGTTGACAGATGCCCCCTCATCAGAATTGGCTTTAAGGAAAAGGAGATTATGATGACAGTGAACCCTGTGAAGAGATGCCATGTCAGACTTTGGGCTTGTGCTCTTGCAACATCAGATTTTTGGCTTATATATTCTTTTGCCATATCAGATTCTAGGCTGTGCTATATCATATTCTAGGTTATACCATGTCAGACTCTGGGCTTGTGATATCTGTTTGTGCTTATCATGCATAAGGACATTCATGTTTTATGCAAACTGAACCTTATGAAGGACAAACATGGTCTAAAGATATGAACCTGTTGGGAGAGGGCCCATAGGATAAACGAGGTTTTATCAATGGCTATTGGTTTGACCTTGGCATTGGATGTGAGAATGGTGATCTTCAATTATTTAGAGATAAAGATGCTCTGGTGAATTTTAATCAAGGCTATCTATTCTGCCTAGACTTTGAAAGATTTGGAGATTTGGTCCACCTATGGAATTCAAATTGGTTTAGCAAGGTCATCTGTTTAGCCTTACTATTGGGGAGATTATGATCAAAGTTATCTGTTTGACTTTGATGTTTGGGAAGATTGGGATCAAAGCTATCTATTTAGCTTTAGTGTTAGAAGGATAGGGATTAAAGCTATCTGTTTGGCTTTGGTGATGGGAAAGTTGGGATCAAAGCTATTTGTTTGGCCTTGATGTTAGGAAATTTGGAATCAAAGCTATCTGTTTGGCTTTGGTGTTAGAAGGATTGGGATCAAAGCTATCTGTTCGGCTTTGGTGTTAGATTTAAAGAAGGTTATGTCTCTGAAAGATGAGGGGTGTGGAAATTCCAATATGGGTGGCTCGATCCGTTTTGCCCATTTAAAAGTTACGGTTAAGGATTAGTCCTTATAGGGAAAGGTCTTGGCTAAGGAGGGTAGGTCTGGTGAAGGAAATCCATTTGAAAGGCTTAATCTGATTTTGCCTTAAAGGAGATCATAGGCTTTATAAATGAAGGCCTTTTGGGAGTGGGCTTCATTGTGAAGGCTTTTGGGGAGTGGGCTTCATGGTGAAGGCTTTTTGGGAGTGGGATTCATGGCGAAGGCTTTTTGGGAGTGGGCTTCATAGCGAAGGCTTTTAGGTCATGTGCCTTTTAACGAAGGCGTATTAGTTTGAAGGTAGGTTGAAACTTCTGGATTTGAGTTTATTGATGAAGGCTTTTGGATTTGGGCTTCTTAACGAAGGCTTCTGAATTTGGGCTTTTTGATGAAAGCTTTTAGTTTAGGCTTCTTAATGAAGGCTTTTGGATTTGGGCTTCTTAATGAAGGCTTTTGGATATGGGCTTCTTAATGAAGGCTTTTAGGCTAGGCTTCTTGATGAAGGCTTTTGGATATGGGCTTCTTGATGAAGGCTTTTGGATATGGGCTTTTTCATGAAGGCTTTTGGATTTGAGCTTCTTAATGAAGGCTTTTGGATTTGGGCTTCTTGATGAAGGCTTTTAGGTTTGAGCTTCTTGATGAAGGCTTTTGGTTTAGGATTCTTGATGAAGGCTTTTGGATTTGAGCTTCTTTGATAAAGGCTTCTGGATTTGAGCTTCTTTGATGAAGGCTTCTAGATTTGAGCTTCTTTGATGAAGGCTTTTTGGGAGATATGCCTCGACTTCTAGTTTAAAGATGATGAGCCCTGATAGACTTGGGAATTTTGGTTCTACTCATTTTGAGATGATGCCAAAGAATGTGTGGTATGTGGTATGATTTGCTAATGTGGCTTGGGATGGAACGATATGATTTCATAAAATTCGAGAATGGTTTGAAGGTAGGCTGAAACTTCTGAAAAGAATCATGGAGGTTGTATGATTTTGCTTTTTGTAGCATGAATCATGGAAAAGAGCAAGTCAAGCTTTTCTTGTTATTTGAGATTGAAGAGACTCTTGGAGTGACACTTAATTGTAAATTGCATTAGTTGAAACAAAGAGCCCTTAGGAATGGCTAAAGGGCTAATGGAAGAAGATAAATTGGGGATCATGCTTCCAAATGAGAGGTAAGGATATGATAGACTGGAGATATGTATGAGGGATTGTGCCTTAGCTCTTTGAGCTAAGCGACGAGATGGATTGACAATAGATGACGACATAGGAAGACATGCCCCCATTGTAGGATAAGGGCATAAAAGATAAAATATCCTTAAAGAATGAACCTCTAGTAAGGAAGGATGACAGATTGATTGAAGATGATTGGACAACTTTGGACACGAGGAAAGATGACTTGAATGAGCTTTCTCTCTCTCTCTCTCTTTCTCAGCTCTAACTTTTGCCTAAGCTGCCCTTTTTGGGTTTTCAGCTTAGCAAGCTTGCATTTAGGAGAAAACATTCCACCATGATTTGGGCTGCTACTTTGAGGGGCCCTAGCCTTTGAATTCTAGATTTGACAAAGGTCTTTTCTAAACTTGTTGACCTTATTGAGGTGCATTGTTTGATTACCTAATGTGCAATAGGTAATTCCATTTGATTTGCTCTTTAAATTGTTGATGGCACCTCAAATTCTAACATGTGCTAATAGTGGTGGATTTGACTGTTTGTTCATTTGTCTCTTTTTTTTTTCTTTTTCTCTTTTTTTTTTTCATTTTTCTCTCTCTCTTTTTTTTTTTTTTTTTTTTATGGCTCATCCATGCTGGACTAAACAAGGAAGACGAAAATAAAATGTATGGGCATTACTACAAAGGAAACTTTATTGCAAGATGACAAAAGAAACTGCTATGGTCTACGTGAATAAAGAAAAATAAGATGACAGACTTCGACTCAGATTTGGACTCAGACTTAGACTCAGGATTAGACTTAGAATTCAATCTCAGATAGGTTAGATTAGCTAAACCTGAACTCACTCTATGACATGCCTTCTAGGGTTGAGGTAAGGTGGGTTTGAGTCAGAATTAGATTTCTCATTAATGTTCAGGTTGGTGGTGGGGAATTCAGCTTGAAATGATTGACTTTGGATGCAATCCTCAACTTTTGATGCGGTTGCAACCAAAGCTCTAAAGGTGGGTAAGTATTGTGTTAACAAGTGGGCTTTATATGCGGGAAGTAGATTCTTGATAATGATATCTACTTGTTCTTGCTTGGTTGGCCTGTTTACCATTTGAGCAGCTTTAGCCCTCCACCTTGTAAGGAACATGGAGAAGGATTCATATGGAAGTTGCTTTGTGGTTTCTAAGTCTGTTCTTGTAATGTCCATTTCACTATTGTAGTGGTACTGTTCGACAAATGCCTTGCAAATGTCCTCCCAAGTCTATTTTTGGGTATCATCTAAGTTAATGAACCATCTTAGGGCAGGATTAGTAAGAGTTTGATGAAAGAGTTGAGCAAGGAGCTCGTTGTTAATACCAAAAGGATGCATTGCCCCTACATACATTTTTAAATGGATCTTGGGGTAAGTAGTACCATCAAATCTGTCCAAATTCAGCATCTTGAACTTTGGTGGAACTCTTACATTAGGAAATAAGCTCAAGGAGCCTATATCAACTAGGTTCTCTTTCTTCTTCAAATTCTTTAGCATTTTTTCCATGTGCTTCACTTTTTCCATGAAGGCTTTGATTTCAAGGTTAACTTCCTTCCTTTGGAAAGGATCCGCGGGTTGGGAAGTGAGAATAGGGGTGAAATTTGGTGGTTGAACTATCATGGGTTGATAAAATGAGTTGTTTCTGAGGAATTCAGGTGATGGAATAGGTAGTGGTGGAATGATGTCGGTGTTTGCAGGTTCTTTGTTTTTGGATTCAACTCTGGAAGTGGATCCATAAACAAGATAAAAGGCGGGTTTTCGGTCAGCTTTGAATGGTTTTGGGTCAGTTGGGTTTTGAGCCAAGAGGCCTGTTCCAGCATGGTACGAAAATCCTCTATGATAGCCCTCCTTTGGGCTTTGAGCATGTCTTGTAAAAGGGTTTCTTGCCTCTTCATCATAGTTTCCTGGTGTTCAGAGAGTTTGGCAAAAAGCTCATCAAAGATCTCATCAGTTCTGGTAGCAGTGACATCATCTCTAGCAATAGACATTTTGTCAACCTTTGAAAAGGAAGAGGAACTGGGTTAGTATCAAGCTTTGGAAAATAGGGTTATGGGGAGGTGTGACAAACCAAAGGACCTTAGGTTTAATGACAATGGATGATAGTGTCTTGAGGTTAGGTTGACGGTGTATGGGTAAAGATGAGGGTAGAGGTGTATGGTATTAGCTAGGTATGTATTTAGCTAAGGGAGCTAGGTCAGATTTTAGCTTTGGATGGCTAGGTCAGATTTTAGCTTTGAGTAGCTAGGTTAGAATTTAGCTTAGGGTGGCTAGGTCAGAATTTAGCTTCGGGTGATTGGGACTTGTGATTTATAAATGGTTTACCATAGGCTTAAGGATAGCTTGACCATGGGTTTTACGATTGGGTATGGATGTACCATGGATTTGGATGTTGGGTGGACTATGGGCTTGGTGATAGTTGGATAATGGGTTAGACTAGATCATGAGCTTAGATGGGCCATGGGTTTGGATAGTGATGTAAGAGATAAAACCTAGCCAACATTTAGTTTGGGTAAGGATAAGAGTGATGCTAAGTCAGTATTTAGCTTTGGTAAGGATGGTTGTGGGTAATACTATATCAGTGTTTAGCTTGGGTAAGGACTATGAAAGATGAAAGCTAGATCAGTGTTTAGCTTGGGTAAGAGTTGTGAAAGATGAAAGCTAGGTTAGTATTTAGCTTTGGTAAGAATTATGAAAGATAAAGCTATGTCAGTGTTTAGCTTGGATAAGAATTATGGAAAAGGATGAGGGTACCATATATGGGTTTATTTTTACCATGAGTTTGACATGGGTTTGGATAAGACTGGATCATGGGTTTTGGTGAACCATGAGTTTTAGGCTTTGACCATGGGTTTAGGTGGACCATGGGCTTTGTGTGTTGACCATGGGTTTAGGTGGACCATGAGCTTTGGGGTGTTGACCATGGGTTTAGGTGAACCATGGACTTTAGGTGTTGACCATAGGTTTAGGTGGACTTTAGGTGTTGAACATGGGTTTAGGTGGACCATGGGTTTTAGGTATTGACCATGGATTTAGGTGGACCATGGGCTTTGGGTGTTGACCATGGGCTTAGGTGAACAATGGGTTTTAAGTGTTGACCATAGGTTTAGGTGGACCATGGGCTTTGGGTATTGACCATGTGTTTAGGTGAGCCATGGACTTTAGGTATTGACCATGGGTTTAGGTGGACCATGGGCTTTGGGTGTTGACCATGGGCTTAGGTGGACCATGGGTTTTAGGTGTCGACCATGGGTTTAGGTGGACCATGGGTTTTAGGTGTTGACCATGGGCTTAGGTGAACCATGGGTTTTAGGTGTTGACCATGGGTTTAGGTGGACCATAGGCTTTGGGTGTAAAGGTGTTTGGATAGGTTTTTGACTCTTCACAAAGTTCAAGTTATGCATGTATGTATGTATGAATGAAAAGGTTTCATGATAATAACATACCAAGTTTAGCATTATGGCACATATAATCCTAAAGAAAGGTTCTATGAGTCATTACATGAAAGGGTTAGGTGGTTTAAAGGGAATCCATCACACTAGAGATGTGATATACCTAACCACATATGAGACAAGGAGCCTCGCGTGGGTCCAATGGTACGTGCATACTTGCTACACCTTTAAAAGGATTAGAGGATACGTCATGGGCTGGATGATTTCACTATCAGTAAGCAGACCTAAGGAAGGTTGCCCACTCGATGTTACTTTCTATCCTTTGTTTTCCTAGAAGCTAGGTTTTTATGGACTACGAGTCCGATGTAGTGATGCATGACAGAGTTATTTCAAGTTTAAAGCCAAACTCAGTATTTTACCAAAAGTAATCCACTTTATCTTTTATTTGAAAAAGATTTTAAGTCCCTAGTGGAGTCGCCAACTGTGAGGCCTCGCCCGAGCATCAGTTCGATCCGTCGAGGAATCGAAATGCTCTTCGGGAGAAACTCCACGATTAGAACTCGCTGTGAGTTCAGAAAATTGATTTTTGTATTTTGAAGGTTGAAAAGTGAGTTGCCACTTTAATTTATTTATTTTAATTGGGTAAATTAAAGAAAACCCAACATGATTGACTCCAAAAATGATTTGACTTATCCCAATGAAAAAGTGCACCAATCTGCGAGTGACTAGTGAGGGCTCGGGGATCAGGTTTTGGTAATTACACAATTAAGAAAATAGATTTTCTTTAGTTTGGCTAAAATTTGCAAAATAACTCTTTAAAAAAGGAATTTATGTGTATGCATGAACAAGAATATGATGATGAATGAAATAGATATATATATATATATATATATATATGATGAGATGGAATGACAATAAATAAGCAAGATAAATACTACTTAATTATTACAATACCAAAATAACTGAAATAAAGAGGATCTTTCCTCTAGCCCCTCTGGGTACTAGGAAAAGCACACATTCCCCCAAATAAACTAAAATAAAAATCATAAACAAAAGATTAATACAAATAAATCAAAATAAAAAGGAAAACAATATTGATAAAAAGATTTTGGAGTTGATGCCCTTAAGAGTGGCAGTCTACGTATCCTATCGAATAGGAATCAAACCCCACGCAGTTCTCCCTTCTTGTGAAGGAGGGGTTTTAAAAATGTGTTGGTTTGCTTATTAACTTAATTCTGATTCTTAAATTAATAAGTTTTTAGATCTTTTCAGTTTTAGACCTAAAGAGAATTCTAGATCTGAATTTAGAATTTTGAGAATGGAAAAAGGATTACACCTTTGCTTTCCTTGATTTTTGGACGAATGGAATGAGCCCTGCTTCGAATCTCAACTCGACCTTGAATTCAAAAGACTTGGAATCTGAGTCTTGGAATGCCTTCGAATGCATTGGAATGCCTTCGAATGTGTTGGAATCGTCAAATGAGCTTGAAAATGTCTTGGAATCCGTGTTAAATGAGGTTGGAGGAGGATCTATTTATAGAGCTGCCAGAGGGGATTTTGGCTGTACGGACGGCGGCGTCGACGAGGCAGCGGCAGCATAGGAGGCATGGCCGATGCACCGGTCGTCTAGGCGGCACGGGAGGCGTGCCGCCTGCCTACCGGCACCAATTTGGTGCTGCCTGTGGCAGCACAGTAGGAGTGCCGCCCTGCCGGTGGCACCAAGTGCATGCCTCCTTCTGGGCAGCACGGCAAGTGTGCCTCCCAGACAACAGTGCTCCACTCATGCGGTTTGACCTGTTTCTGTCCGTTTTGGGCTAGTTTCAATTTCGATTCGAGCTCGGTTTGGTCCTATGGGTTCATAACTGAATGATGGTCGACTAGATGTGAAAGATTCAGGAAATTTATTTTTTCGACGGGGCGTTGCCCCCTTGACCCCTACCCGCTAACCGGCTTGCAGGACCGCCGTATAAGTAGTGCCCTATTCTTAGTAGGTGTCAAGCTGCAGCTGAATCAGGAGGTGCAAATTTGAGGGTTCATAAGAAGGCGTGAAGTTAATCAGGCCCCACGGCTAGAATCGCCCTTTTCTAGCTGAGGTGGATACACTACCCCCATCCATCGGGTTAAGACCATGTGTACAAGTTCCAATGATTACCCACATCGGCACAAAGATTCTGTATAAAGGGTTAAAGGTACCATAGCTAGAGCTAATGGTAATCACAATTAACAATATCACATAAGGCAGCAACAATAAGTATCCTCATAACAATAGTGGTTTAACTTTTGAACAAAAGATATAATGATAGTGTAGTTCCAGAAAGAATAAGTTAGGGTAATAATCACAAGAAATTCTCATTGGATAAACAAAATAGTTTTGGATCAAATGTCCTTTAGCAACCCAAGCTTGTCAAAGAAATCATATAATAATATTTTAGAATAGGAAGAACTTAGGTTTCAAAGATCATAAAGGCTCACATAACTAGATATCACATAGTTGTAACAGATCATGATGCTACTCACACTTGAAGCAAGATTACCATGTTTACTCACACTGGAAGCAGGAATATAGAGTTTTCTCACTCTTGAAGAATGAATACGATGTTTACTCACCTTAGGGTTCCTTTGCTCCTAGTATACGTAGTCCCTTTGTACTTTTAAAGCTCCTCAAACTCTAACATAATATTTAATTTAATACTTAGTATTTATTTACTCATGATGCTCCTATCCCATAACTACTCCATGCACATATAGCATACACATACACTTAGAGTTGCACATATAAGTGTACTCATCACTTGCACATAACATATTGACTTTAAAAGTCTTACACACTTAGCCCTTATAAGCTTATATGAAAATGCATTACAATCATGTCAATACCTTTCTAAGGTGATGTGGGCAAATTATTATACCCTAGCCCTTATGACTAAATATAGGATGAGCAATGGGTCGAACACTGGGAAAAATGTTGAATTTATTATTAACCAAACAAATAATAAGATGAATAGGCAAAGAATAATTGGAGTTTGAGTAACTAATTAACTACTAATTTAACTACAAGTCACTAAATTCTAAATAATTCAAAGTTATTAAACAATTCCAAGAAAGAGAACAGGTTAGAATTACAAATTAAATCTAAATCAATGAACTTCTAACATGTATATAAAATAAGATTATGAATGAGTTGATTGGAGAATTAACTTGAAATTTTTAAAAGCTTATCTCTAAGTCAATTAAAGGTATTTTTGGATAGACTTACACCACTCTTATGTCAATGTAAATGTAAACAAAAACCATGACATTCAATGTTAATTCTTTTTACCCCTTTAGAAGTAGATTCTAATTAATCTTTTAACTTAAGTGACATCAATTACTTTTCCATTAAGAATTCCAATTCTCATTGCAAATTCTTAACTATCATATTACATATGGTGATCAAGCATATATAACAACTATTAAGAACTTAATTGAAGCCAAATCAATCATTCGCTAACAAAATATCAAAATGAAGTTCATAGACTAAATTTGCATTGCAATTCTAACCACAAGTACTTTAGCCTTGATGCATTGTTAGATATTTTATAAAAAGAAAGTTAAACATTCAATCATCAAAGAAATAAAATAGATTAAGTAAAGAAAAAGTTATAGAAATCTTTTACTAGCCCTTCTCAAGATTCGAAGCCTTGATACAAGAATAGTTTCCCAAAGTGTTGTACTTGAAAGTACTAAAATTTGTAAGATCTCTCTTTTTCTTCTTAATACAATACTCTCTACTTGTATTATGATTTTCTAGATTTTCTCGATGTCTTTTATAGAAGAAACTTCCACTATTTAAAGACCTGGAACAGTTAAAAGTCATAACATTTCATAAAGAAATGCAATACTTCATGAAAGGTCACCTAATAACTGCTTTAGAAACTTCAAGGACATTTTGGACAATTCATATGGCAAAATTAGACTTAGAGGTCTTCATGAAAGTTGTAGGCCTTTTTATCAGCTTTCCATGGCCTCTTGAATCATTTTAATCGGAGCTGTGTAGAGGAAGTTATGACCAAAACATTGTAGACTGTTAGTGAAGAGTCCTATCTTTTGGTGTGTGCCGACTCGGCACCAACTCATCCTCCACTCAACAACTTGGCATAGCAGCCATTAGTGCCAACTCGGTACCAACTGAGTTGAAGTGTGCCGACTCAACACCAGTGCTTTGCAAATTTTGCTTTCTTTTTTTATACTTGGCTCTTCTAGGATCCTCCAATTCTTCCCTTAACCTACTAAAACTTTATAAAATACTCTCAAAACCATCAGGTTAAGGAGAAATCTTGAGAAAATGTTAGTAAAATAAATTTTAAGGGAATAAAACACAAAATGCATTATAATATACTAAACATATACCTAAAAAGCAATTAAAATGCACTTGAAATAGCACTAAATCCATACCATTTTACATCACATCAAACTCCCCCACACTTAGATTTTGCTTGTCCTCAAGCAATTTCATAAGTTGAAAGGAAAAATATAATCATAAAAATTACTCCTTCTTATTCAAATGTTAAAGAACTAATAAGGGTCATCACTCCTTAAAGAAAAGAAACAAAGAAGAAGAGTTTTATAAAACAACTCCACAAGCCTACAAAAAATGTTTGACACAACTAATATAAGCAATAAGGTGATTGTTTGTCAAATATTATAAGGAGAATTTATCAAGTTCATTCAATTGATTGCCAAACTCAAGTCAAAAGGGAACTATTCAAACAATTGAGGAAAAAGGAAAGCATACATACCCATAATCATTCTCAAGGCATTTTTGGAAAATTTTGTCTCTCTTTTGTTTTTTTTTTTTAATTTTTTTAATTTTTTTATAGAATGATAAAAGTGAATATTTCTGAATGAATATATTTAAGGAGCATACTTAAACATGCATAACTTACTCATTCACTTTTACCATGTATGAATATTTTTTCATATATAAATTCCTTTCCAAACGAGTACAATTGAGGAGCAAACACAAATGTACACGATTTACTCGGAACCTATATATCATTTCATTTTATTTTTATTTTTATTTTTATTTTTTATTTATTCCTCATCCTTTATTGACTAATCATAGGTATGTATTAACTTTAATTTCCTCTAAACTAAAAAATAAAATCCCTTAAAAACTTAAGCAAGCATTCATTAGTCCAAATTAATTAAAACTTCTCAAGATATAAATAAAGACAAACAAATCACCCTCAAGCCTATACAAGAAGTTCATGTATTTAACTAAGGCAAGGGAAGTTGATCATAAATCAATTCTTAAATGTTTCTAACCCTTAATGTTATAATGAACCAAACTAGAACTATATCATATAAAATTAGAAGGAGTCTTTAAAAATTTCCAAATATTTTGAGGTGATGCATCATAGCATAGATCATGAACACTAAATCCTAGAAACTTATAAAATAGGGTAAACAAAAACTAAACAAGATATAACCTCCCCCAGACTTAGAGTACACATTGCCCCCAATGTGTCCCAAAAAGAAGAAAATACAGAAAAATAGGCAACATAGATTAAAGAAAAATAGGGAAAGGTTAGAAATGCTTATCTTTCAATCCACTTGTGGTGAAGGGGGTGGAGAATCAAATTGATATCCACTGCTAGCAAAAAATTGATCCATCTTGTAAGCTAGTCTTCGTTGTTGCCTCTTCATTTGTTGTTGCCTAGCATCCATGCATCCCAATTGTGTATTCATAGCTTGTTGATTTTGAAGGATTTGTTGCCAAATAGCCATGTTGGGGGACACATGAGAACTTCCTCCACCGATTTCAACAGGAGCGGTAGTAGATGTACCACCAACATTAACACCTTGTTCATCACTTTGTTCATCACCTTGATCTTCATGTTCACCCTTTTCGCTACTCTCTTCGCTTTTCTCAACTCCTACCCAACATGATCTATCTTTTGCAAGTCTTAAATTAAAGTTAGGATAAATAGCCTCACCTTTTGTGAAAGCAGATTTAGTAAGGCGAACCATACTCACCATTCTCATAGAATCCAAAAAAGCTTGTGAAATTTTAAGAGCATTAGCAATAGAAGTAATAATATAACCATGAGTCAAAGGACTACTTTTATTATTAGCACATTCAAGTAACTTATTAAAAATCCAATAAGTCCAACAAATTTGCTTTTTCATGCTAATACACCACATTAAATAAATTTCTTGGATAGAGACTCTATTTCCTTTCGATTTACCAAACACAAGACATGCAAGAATTTTATGCAAAAGCCATAATTTATGATCTTTAATGAACATGGCATGGCCTTTCCTAGGATCAAATTGATGTAAATCAGTTAATTCATTCCAATATTCACTAGCATGCCAATCACGAGGGATTTCACAAACTCCATCCTTAGAAAAACCAAACACTTTTTTCATAAAACTATAGTCAATTGATATGGGTTTCCTAGCATACGAAAGTTTAACACATGAGGATCATTATCATTCAATTTCAAAGTGCAGTAAAATTCTTGTGTTAATTGCACATAAGTGTCCTTTTCTAAAGAAACCAAAGTTTTAAGACCTATTTGTTTAAGAAATTTCTGCAGAATTTCATCAAAACCCATTTTACTAACAACATCAAGAGGAAGAAACCTAGAACCAACAACATTTCTTTTAAGACATTTTTCATACCTTTGTCCTTCCCATTTTTGAAAAATTGGAAATGGTGCTCTATATTATGGTGCAATATCCAGAACTTCTTCCTCCTCTTGTGCAACTTCCTTTCCCCTTGAAGATGAGGATGGATTTGTTTTTGATCTACCCATTTTGTAAAGCAATTTTTAAAAGATAAAAGGAATGGGTTTTGGTTAAGAAAGAGGGAAGAAAACTAAAATTTGGAGAAGATGAGAAGTGAGAGAGAATCGTGAGAGAGAGGGAGATGAAGAAAGAGTTAAATAAAAATAGAATAGAAAGAATAAGAAAAGAATGCAAAATTTCAACAAAAGAAAAACTAACTATAAAGAGATAAAGTTGTGTAGTCTTTTCATGTCCTTTCCTAAGAGACACTAAGGAATATATGCTCTTTCATAGTGATGTTTGAGTTTTAAAAAAAAAATAACAAAATTGAAGTCAAATGGCCTAGCAATTGAAAAGATGCAAAATTTGAATTTTTGGGACGTTCTCCATGTGTGCCGACTCAGCACGAGTTCAGTTGATAGGTGCAACTCGGCACAGCAGGTATTGGTGCCGACTCGGCACTAACTCAGTTGAAGTGTGCCGACTCGGCACCAATGAATTTTTGTGTTAACCCCCTTTTATTTATTTATTTATTTAATTTTAATTTTTGTGAAAAACAAAAGAAAAATTATGAAAACTATAATAGAATAAAAATAAACTAAATGTGTAAGTATCATACCTTGCTAAATCTAAAATCTATAGTTTGATCATACCTTAATTCCAAGTTAAGATTGGGAGTGTAGGGTATGAACCTTCTTTGTTCCTTGATTGTCAATAGCATCAAATTCTTCTCCCCAACCCGATGGCTCGATGCATTCAATAGGAATGCTTGAACTAGGTGGTGGTGTAAACTTTACCTTATAATCATATTTACCCCGAAGGTTCACCAAGTAGTCCCCAAACTTCTAATTGTGAACTATTTTCATTACCCATTTGATCACCAACAACATAGGATTTCAAATGTTGACCATTGAGCTTAAAAATTTCCCCTTTTCAATTTTCAATGTCAACCACACCATGAGGATAAACCTTGATGATTTTAAAAGGACCCGACCATCTTGATTTTAACTTATCGGGAAAGAGTTTAAGCCTTGAATTTTATAATAAAACAAGTTGTCCTTCATGAAACTCCCTATGATGAATATGCTTGTCATGCCATTGCTTGGTTCTATCCTTATAAATCATAGCATTCTTATAAGCATTCATCCTTAACTCTTCCAATTCATTCAATTGAAGAAGCCTCTTTTGTCCTGCTTTCTTGAAATCAAAGTTCAAAGCCTTCGTTGCCTAATAAGCCTTATGTTGTAATTCCACCGGCAAATGACAAGATTTCCCATAAATCAATTAGTAAGGTGTAAGACCAATGGGAGTCTTGAAAGCTGTCCTATAAGCCCATAAGGCATCACCAAGTTTTAATGCCCAATCCTTTCTTAAAGAAGAAACAATTTTTTCCAAAATCCACTTGAGTTCTCTATTACTAACCTCTACTTGACCACTTGTTTGAGGGTGGTATGGAGTTGCAATTTTATGAGTCACCCCATACTTTTTCAAAAATGATTCAATCATGTAGTTACAAAAATGAGATCCCCCATCACTAATTAGAGCCCTTGCGGTACCAAACCTTGGGAATATAGTCTTCTTAAGCATTTTCTTTACTACCTTGGCATCATTAGTGATAGATGGAATTGCTTCCACCCATTTGGAAACATAATCTACCATTACAAGAATATATTTGTTACCAAGAGAGCTTGGAAAAGGTCCCATAAAGTCTATACCCCATACATCAAAAATTTCTACTTCTAAGATACCATTCATAGGCATTTCATTTTTCTTAGTGATGTTTATAGTTCTTTGGCATCTATCACATGCAAGAACAAAATTTCTAGCATCTTTAAATAATGAAGGCCACTAAAAACCACATTGAAGTACCTTAGATGTTGTCTTAGATGCACCAAATTGTCCACCAACCTCCATGGAATGGCAATGTTTCAAAATATCTTGAACTTCATCTTGAGGAACACATCTTCTAATCAATCTGTCACCACATCTTTTATACAAGAGTGGCTCTTCCCAATAATAGAACTTGGCATTATGTAAAAACTTCTTTTTCTTTCTAGGATCCATGTCATAGGGTAAAATTCCACTTACAATATAATTGGCAATGTCGGCGAACCAAGAAATCTCTTTTGTGGCAATTTGGAGAAGTTGTTCACCTGGAAATGTTTCATTGATACGCACCCCTTCATCTTGCTTTCTTAAATCTTCCAAATTGATTCTTGACAAATGATCCGCAACTAAATTCTCACTACCCTTTTTATCTCTAATTTCCCAATCAAATTCTTGAAGCATCAAAATCCATCTAAGTAACCGAGGCTTGGCATCTTTCTTGCTTAAAAGGTATTTGAGAGCAGCATGATCTGAATAGACAATTACTTTTTGACGAACAAGATATGCTCTAAATTTGTCAAAAGCATATACAATGGCAAGAAGTTCTTTCTCCATTGTGGTATAGTTGACTTGGGCATCATCCAAGAGCTTGCTTGCATAATAGATCACAAAAGGTTTGCCTTCCTTCCTTTGTCCCAAAACAGCCCCCACAGCGAAGTTGCTTGCATCACACATAATTTCGAATGGTGAGTCCCAATTAGGTGGTTGCAAAATCGGAGCCATTATAAGAGCCTTCTTCAGTTTGTCAAAAGCTTCCAAACATGCATGATCAAAGTCAAAAGGTGCTTCCTTTGCTAACAAATTGCACAATGGTTTGGCAACCTTTGAGAAGTCTCGAATAAACCTTCTATAAAACCCCGCGTGTCCTAAAAAACTCCTCACATCTTTGACACATTTTGGTGGAGGCAATTTGGCTATGACCTTAATCTTGGCTTGATCAACTTCTATGCCTTTATTTGATACTTTATGACCCAAGACGATTCCTTCTTGTACCATAAAGTGACATTTCTCCCAATTTAGCACTAGTCCATGGTCTTTACACCTGTCAAGCACTTTGGAAAGATTCTCAAGACAATTGGAAAAATTAGTTCTATAAACACTGAAATCATCCATAAAAACTTCTACACAATTATCAATTAGGTCACTAAAAATAGAAAACATGCATCATTGAAATGTGGCCGGTGCATTACAAAGTCCAAAAGGCATTCACCTAAAAGCAAATGTACCATATGGACATGTAAATGTGGTCTTTGATTGATCATCGGGATGAATAGGTATTTGGTAAAAAACCACTTAAACCATCAGGATAACAAAAATTAGAGAAATTTGCTAATCTCTCAAGGACTTGATCAATAAAAGGTAAAGGAAAATGGTCTTTCCTTGTTGCTTTATTGAGTTTTCTATAATCAATACACATATGCCATCCTGTGATAGTTCTAGTGGGCACTAAATCATTTGATTCATTTTTAACAACTGTCAAGCCACCCTTTTTGGGGACAACTTGGACAGGGCTAACCCATTTGCTATCACTAATAGAGTATATGATTCCATTATCAAGTAATTTAATTACCTCTTTTCTTACTACTTCTTTAAGTGTAAGAGTAAGCCTCCTTTGACCTTCAATGGAAGGTTTTACATCATCTTCTAAAGAAATTCTATGCATGTATATACTTGGGCTTAAACCTTTCAAGTCATTAATGGAATAACCAATAGCACCCTTATGATTCAACAAAACATTGCACAATGCTTCAACATTTTCAATTGGTAAAGCAGAATTAACAATAAAAGGGAATTTAGAATTAGAGTCAAGAAATGCATACCTTAGAGAGGAAGGTAAAGGTTTGAGTACAAGATTTTCATTCTTGTCATCATCTTCTTTTTGCAATGGTTCAAACCTTAAAGCCCTACGTGGATTAAGATATGGAGTTGCTTCTAGGAGTTTTACACAAGCATTTACCTCCATATTACCATTTTCCTCTTGTGTTAAACAAGTTAACATAGGTTCTTATCCAGTGCATTCATGTATTACTTCATTAACACATTCTTCAATTGGGTCAACCAATTCAACCATGTTAATAGTCTCTATTGGTGTATTCTTTACCATCCTAAATACATCAAATACCATAGTTTCATTATTTACCTCTAAAGTGATCTCACCCTTTTTCATATCAATTACTACTCCCGCAGTTCTCAAAAATGGTCTTCCCAAAAGAATTGGGATTTCAGGATCCTCTTCCATTTCTTATATAATAAAATCCACAGGAATTACAAAATTTCCAATTTTAGCTGGAACATTCTCTAGTATAACTATTAGATATTTAATTGATTTATCAGCCATGGAAAGAGATATATTGGTGGGTTTTAGACCTCCTAAATTAAGTTTCTTGTAAATGGAATATGGCATAAGACTCACACTAGCACCAATATCACACAAAGCTTTATCAAAGTGTGATTCACTAATTATACAAGGAATGGTAAAACAACCAGGGTCTTTGAGTTTGGGAGGGACTTTAGAATACATAGCCTTAGATTCTTCAACTAATGAAACTAAACCACAATTCTTAAGTTTGCTTTTATGGTTTATGATATCTTTTAAAAACTTACCCCGTGCTGGCATGTCTCTAATAGCATCCATAAAAGGTATAGTAACAGTAATTTCTTTTAAATGATTAAGGAATTTACCAAATTGCTTAACTAAATTATGTCTAACAAATCTTTGGGGAAAGGGAATTTCCCTCAAATCAATGTTAGGTTCATTGCTAGAATTAAAAGTATCTTCCTTTTCATTTTTCTTGCTATTAGAATCATTTTTAGCAACATTCTCCTTACTATCATTAGATATTTCCTGCTCACCTTTGTTATTAGATGAATCACCAATCTCTTTTCCACTCCTTAAAGTAACTGCTTGACAAGATTCTTTTGCAGTAAATTCTGGTTGGCTAGGAAGTTTTTCCATAGGTTTGGAAGTAGAAGATACTTGTTAAGCAATTTGTGTTTCGAGGATGCAGTTATGAGTAGCAATTTGATCAAATTTAGAGTTGAGTTGATTGAATTGCTCCTCATTTTGTTTATTTATGGTGATTTGTTGTCCAATAAATTATTCTATAAGGGTTTCTAAATTAGACTTTGCTAGAAGGGAATTTAAAGAAGATTGGGGTAGTTTCATAGGAAAACCAGGTGGATTTTGTGGTTTAGTGTTTGGGTTGAATGGGGAGTTAAGTTGAGATGATGGATTAGACCAAGAAAAACCAGGATGATTTTTCCATTGAAAATTATAATTGTTTGGATTGGGTCCATACCTTTGGTTAAAACCTCTTTGCATGTAATTTACATCTTCATTGGTCCTTAAGTTGCATTCATGGTATGAGTGATGATCTCCACATAACTCACAAGTTGATGTAGATTTCTCCACCGAATTTATTTGTGCTTTGCTTATTAGCCTTGTCAAGGCATCAACTTTAGCATTCAAAATATTGATACTATCAAGTTCAAGGATTCCCTTACCTCTTGCCAAAGTTGTGTCGTCACCCATATATCCTTGAGATGCAAGTTCTTCCAATAGAGTAATTGCTTCTGAGGCTTATTTGTTCATCCATTTTCCACTCAAGGCTGCATTGATAATGTTCCTATCATCATCGGTCAACCCGTTATAGAAAATTTGAGGAATCATCCAATCAGGCAACCCATTATGAGGACATTGTCTTTGGAGTTCTTTGAATCTCTCCCAACTCGTATAGAGTGTCTCATCCTTGCCTTGCTTGAAAGTACTAATTTCATTGCGAAGTTTCGCTGTCTTGTGGGGTGGGAAGTATTTGTGAAGAAAGGCTTGCTTCAACTAATCCCATGTTGTGATGGAATTAGTTGGCAAACTAGAAAGCCATATTTGTGCTTTGTCTCTTACGGAGAAAGGAAACAATCTAAGCCTTATAGCATCATCTAGAATGTTGTTAATTTTGAAGGTTGCACACACATTGAGGAAAGTAAGAATATGAGCATATGGATCCTCTCCGGGTAAGCCTCCAAATTGATTGTTTTGTGTCATTTGAATGATGCTAGGCTTGATTTCAAAACTATTGTTAGCAATGGTCGGTGCCACTATGCCTCCTGAATTTTTAGAAACATCGGGCATAGCAAAGTCTGCCAAAGTTCTCCTTTCAGCCATCTCTATTCGTCTATTTTCTTTTACTTTTTATAAATTTTGATAACTGCATAATAAATGAAAAGATCGTTCAATTTCAGGATCATAAGATAAAATACTAGTGGAACTATGAGTACGTCTCATAAAAAAAATGATTAATAAAAGCCTAAAACAACCTTTCTTTATCCTAAGTTAAAAAATTCTTATCAAATTTCCCCGGCAACAGCGTCAAATTTGATATGGGCAAATTATTATATCCTAGCCGTTATGACTAAATATAGGATGAGCAAGGGGTCGAACACTGGGAAAAATGTTGAATTTATTATTAACCGAACAAATAATAAGATGAATAGGCAAAGAATAATTGGAGTTTGAGTAACTAATTAACTACTAATTTAACTACAAGTCACTAAATTCTAAATAATTCAAAGTTATTAAACAGTTCCTAGAAAGAGAACAGGTTAGAATTACAAATTAAATCTAAATCAATGAACTTCTAACATGTATATAAAATAAGATTATGAATGAGTTTATTGGAGAATTATCCTAAAATCTTTAAAAGCTTATCTCTAAGTTAATTAAAGGTATTTTTTGATAGACTTACACACACACTCATGTCAATGTAAATGTAAACAAAAACCATGAAGTTCAATGTTAATTCTTTTTACCCCTTTAGAAGTAGATTCTAATTAATCTTTTAACTTAAGTGACATCAATTACTTTTCCATTAAGAATTCCAATTCTCATTGCAAATTCTTAACTATCATATTACATATGGTGATCAAGCATATATAACAATTATTAAGAACTTAATTGAAGCCAAATCAATCATTCGCTAACAAAATATCAAAATGAAGTTCATAGACTAAATTTTCATTGCAATTCTAACCACAAGTACTTTAGCCTTGATGCATTGTTAGATATTTTATAAAAAGAAAGTTAAACATTTAATCATCAAAGAAATAAAATAGATTAAATAAAGAAAAAGTTATAGAAATCTTTTACTAGCCCTTCTCAAGATTAGAAGCCTTGATACAAGAATAGTTTCCCAAAGTGTTGTACTTGAAAGTACTAAAATTTGTAAGATCTCTCTTTTTCTTCTTAATACAATACTGTCTACTTGTATTCTGATTCTCTAGATTTTCTTGATGTCTTTTATAGAAGAAACTTCCACTATTTAAAGACCTTGAACAGTTAAAAGTCAAAACATTTCATAAAGGAATGCAATACTTCATGAAAGGTCACCTAATAACTACTTTAGAAATTTCAAGGACATTTTGGACAATTCAGATAGCAAAAATAGACTTAGAGGTCTTCATAAAAGTTTTAGGCCTTTTTATTAGCTTTCCATAGCCTCTTGAATCGTTTCAATCCGAGTTGTGTAGAGGAAGTTATGACTGAAACATTGCAGACTATTTGTGAAGAGTCCTGTCTTTTGGTGTGTGCTGACTCGGCACCAACTCATCCTCCACTCAACAACTCGGCACAGCAGCCATTGGTGCTGAGTCATCATGCTTGGTGACCACTCAGCACCAGTGCTTTCCAAATTTTGCTTTCTTTCTTTATACTTGGCTCTTCTAAGATCCTCCAATTCTTCCCTTAACCTATTAAAACTTTATAAAATACTCTTAAAACCATCAGGTTAAGGAGAAATCTTGAGAAAATGTTAGTAAAATAAATTTTAAGGGAATAAAACACAAAATGCATTATAATATACTAAACATATACCTAAAAAGCAACTAAAATGCACTTGAAATAGCACTAAATCCATACCATTTTACATCACATCATAAGGTCATCACAATATTATTACCTCAATATCAATTCACTTTAACAATCATCTTAATACACTTTACACTTCCATACATGTCAACTTAACAATTAATCTTTGAAGTGTCATGCTTAACTCTTATGATCCTTTTATTCAATTTTCATTTCATCAACTCAAGACCATGTATTCATTATCAAGTCATCATAACATCTAGTTCCATATTTCCCAATCACATTTACATTCTAATCACAATATAAGGTTAAGATATCTTAAGTATACTTTTAAGTATACTAAAATGCCTTTAAGCTTGTCTAGGGTCATACCTGCAACTAACATCAAATTTTATCATTTATTATATATACATACATGTCAATAATCATCAAAATACCTTGTATAAAAATTATAGACATTGGTATAAAAATGTTAATGTAGGCTGAATGCATCTTTAAAGGGAAAACTAAATTTTTCTTCTTTTTTGCACTTTCCGTCTATTATAGTAATATGTAAAAACATGATTTGAACCAAGATTTTTCATGTAAACACAACAAAAATCATTTTAGAATTTTAATTCACATGAATTGGCCACACATAGTATTTCTCATACATGAAAATTCAACTTTTGGGTTATAGGGTACAAAACCATGAGTTCTCTTATTTTTGGTATTTTTTGGTCATTTCAGAGATATGTAAACAGGTAGTTAAAACCATTATTTTTCATTCAATCATAGAAAATATCAGTTTAGAACATGTCCATACATGATTTGGCAGCCATAGATAATATTTATACAAAAAAATTCCAAGTTTTAAGACTTAGGTGAAAATCATGAGTTTTTGTGTTTTTCGTTCACTACACCAATATACAATCACATGATTCAAATCATTATTTTTCATCTAAACAAAACAACTATCATCTTAGAATGCTTTCTCACATAAATCGGCAGCCACATATTAATTTAATAATAGATTTTTCCAACTTCTAAGTTCTACCACAAAAACCTTGAACTTCTTTGTTTTCTGAAACTTTCTGGTCATCACAAAAATATGCAGAAATATAATTTAATCCAATATTTTTCATCAAAACAAATTAAAAATCAGCTTAGAAACCATTGATGCACAAATCGCCCCCCCTCTAGTGATGTTTATACATAAAAATTGTGATTTTAAGTTATAGAATTCACCTTTGCAAAAATCTCGCGGAAAGATTTGTGTTTTCAGTAGAAAATAGATTTTCTCTCCCAAAAACTCACCCAAACATAATTAAATCTGTAAAAATTAGTAATTAACCAGTTTTAAATAATTTTCTCATAATTTATTTCATAGAAATCAGTTTAGAAATTGAAAGAGAAGAAAAACTTATGATTACGGTCAAGAAATCGCAAAACTGAAAAGTGTTTTCTTAATTTCGGTTGAGAGAAATATTTTGAGCGAATTTTTCTGCTAAGATAGAGAAAAATAAAGTTATGGCTGCTAGAAAACCTAGGCTGGCCAAATTTTACAATGTATATTAGGGTTTGGGTGCAATTCCATTAATACCCTTAATGAACTAGGTTAGGAGGATTTTAGTGTAGTGGGCTTTTGGGTATTTGGGTTTTTTATTTAAATTTTGGGATGATTATAGTTAAAAATAAAAAGAATATTTTTCTTATTATTTTTGTAATATTTCTCCCAAAATATTTATTAAAATTATTTTAAAATTCTCATAAAATCATTTTATGCTTAAAAATTATCTTGATGCATGAAAATTCATTTTTTTTAAAATAAATTATTTTATGAAAATACACTTCATGTAAATCATTTATTTCACAATAACAATTCATATTATGCATATTAAAATTAACTTAATATGCCACATGCTCATCAACACGTAGATTTCTAATTTTCACAAAAGCACACACTTAACCATAATAGTTCTAAATTAGGCTAATTATCACAAAAATTTATAGGGTAGGTGTGGGTTGTTATAGTTGGAGACATTGATAAGTCTCAATTACTTTGTTTAGGGTTTAAAGAGATGGACTGTTTCCCTAGTTATTCTCTAGGTGAGAAAAATTTGTCTGTTCTTACCCTTTCTATTAGAGGTACTTTATGGGTGTTTGGTTTTAGGTTTTGGGTTATTTTGCAAGTGTGGCTACTGGATCATTTCCAAGTGGTGGCCTTTGCTTTTCAGTTTTGTATCTACCTTATTGAGGCTTGGTCAAATATTAGTTAGGATGGTTGTTCGTAGCTCACCCCAGATGACATATTTTGGCACTGCCAATGGTAAGAGATCATATCTTTCATAACCGAGGGGTTATAGGTGTCAAGTATTTTTTTGTTTGGTTTGGCTTGAATGATCATTTGCTAAGGGATAAGGGTTTTGAGGCAGATGGGGTAGACTCAAGACGTTACCCTGGTTATTCCCTTTTTAGAGTTTGCATAATTGCTAGAGCTATCATGGGCATCTAGCTAAGGAGTTATTATTCTATTAATTCTAGGATTTCATTTGGGACCATAAAGAGGTATGATAAGTGGTTGATGAAAGTGGTTTGGCTAATTGAGAAAGAGTACCAAATAGCCTTATTGAGGGGAATAGATGGTGACATAGTTGAGGAAGGAGAGGCTATAGGAAGAGCCATTGGTGGTGAGAGGACAGTGACATAGATAGAGGAGGTGACTCAATCTTTGAAGGAGACTTAGGGATCTATAGGAGGTGCGACACCACAGGTTGTAGTAGTGACTCAAATTGCAATGGCAGTAACAAAGGAGATTATAACTGTAATAAAGAGACAAGGTGACAATAGAAGGATTATTACAGTTATGCAAAGAGGATGACTATATTTTTTAGAGTATAGAAGAAGATTTCAATTATCATAGCACAGAGTAGTTTCTAATTTATTATGCAGAAGGGAATTTTTAGAAGTAGTTTTAGAATTGCTGGTACTCAAAAGAGGATTTTTTATATTACTATAGGAGCAGTTTTGATTTTGCTGGTACTTCTACTGTTGCAGTTGAGGAAGCTACAAAGTAACACCTAATGTTCCCATAGCTCATTAGAGTTATAATAATACCATAGAATATAAATTTTTATGAATATTATAGCAATGATATAGTAATGGGATAAAAGGAATCCTTTTCGATGCTAAGTGTATGATTATGTATTTTTATAAAGTATGAATGTTCATATATATTTTATTGAATTAATTTAAGGCAACGTGACTTTGGTTTGAGTTTATTATGATATGAGAAGGTAGGATTTAAACTGCTAAGTGAAATGGAAGGGGAAAAATTATGGAAAATTTTTTAGTTCAAAAAAAGTTCATAAGTGGGCTTGTTAATGGGCTTTTGGACTCAAGGCTCAAGCCCATGGAATGGCCAACCCACTAAGGCCCATAAATTGGTGGAGCTTGACTAAACTAAGGTTAGAATAAATAACCAAGGGTTAGGGTGAGGTTAGGTTAGATTAGTCATCATTTTGGGTGGTAGCCATCTTTGTTGACTTTTGTCAACCTTTAACACCTAAGATAATTCACTTTTCCATCACCATTATCCATATACATTTTTGTGATTATTGAACTCATCATTTTTGTGCTAAGTCACCATACACCTAAGGGCAATTTTAACCATCTATTTTGATCAATCTTAGCCATCTATCTTAGGCAAAAATGTGACCATTGATCTTGTGAGATTAAATCACCACCATTGATTCCATTTATATATAAAGTGAAAACATGTTAATTCATTTCATTTGTAACCTAGCACCAAGATCATACTCTCACCAAAAAAACAAAAAAATCTCAACTTGTTCTTCAACTTAGAACCAAATTTAAAGCATTTCAAGGTAAGGTTTTGTGCTTAAGGGATTCTTTCTTTGTTTCTAGCCTAAGAGTGATGGATTGTTAGCAATTATATGCCTTTTTTTTTTTATTTCTATGGTTTGATTTTGTTAGAGGGATTCAAGGAAGAATTATTTTGCATGTTAATTGATGGAATATGAGATTGGAAGTTAAGGAATTGGGGTTTAATAGGTGAGGAATAGCAAAGGAACATGAAAAATCAATGGTTAGGAATTCTAAAGGTGGTTCAGCCAAAATGGAATTTTTTGGGGAAGTGTTCTAAATTTTTTTTAACACAATCTAAGGTTATTTGGGATGTTGAAAAGTGGTTTAAGAGTGTAAAATTTAAATTTGGAGATTTTATACAAAAATTTAAATTTTTGAAGGCATAATCCATAGTATAAGGGAATGTATGATTTGATGTGTATTTTTGATGTTTGATTATTGTTATAGGTTTTGTATGATGTCAATTTCATTATTGAAAGATCAATTTAAGGTTTGATTAAGAAATTTTGGGTTTCCCCTAAATCACCTCATTTAGGTAAAATTAGGGTTTATGGGAATTGAAAGAAATTAATTTCAATTGGTTGATGGATATTGATTGTTTGAGTATTAATTTGATAAATCCATGTTCAATTTGAAGTTTGAAAATGAATTTGATAATTTTCCTTGAATTTTAGGGTTTTTAGGTCAAATTGGGAATTTCAAGATTTGAACTTGAATTTTTAAAATTGATTGGTTAATTAAGTTTGTAATTGATTCAATTTGATGTTTATAAGGTTAATTTGAAATTTGGTTGGTAAAATGATTTTTTTCCAAATTTTATTGGACATACCAAATTAGGGATTTTAATTATTGAATTGTGTTAATTCCATTAATTGCTAGAAAATTTATTACATTTATTCTAATTAATGAATATAGGATTTAATTAAGGAATTAGAAAGGAAAAGGAATTTATTTGTTTTGGTGGAAGGGCTCGGCCAATATGGCATCTTTGGAATAAATTGGTGAAATTGTTAATGTGTTTGAATATGTTGTTGGTTAATGTGTTGAAGTGTGTTTTAATGATTAATGGTAGGAAGATGATGTTAAGTTTGAGTTAGAGTTTGGCTAGAAAGTTAAAGAATAGTGATTGATATACACATGTTTGTGTGTATTTGTATAATCGAAAGGCAAAGGCATTACTCAAGATATCGAGGAGCCTCACTATAATTTACGTTGAGTATATAGGTATAGGAGCTAAAGAGTAAGAGGTGAGTACTTAATAATGTAATACAACTTGTGCCTTAAATATGAGCATAAATGTTAAATCATTTCCCAATTGAAATGCATTGTAATTATTTGGCAAGGATTATCTGCTTCACTGATTATTAAGCCAAACTGAATAAAATAATTCTTTATGGCATTTGGCTAATGTGCCTATCCTATTTTGACCTTTAAATGTAATGATACCATGATAAGTAGAATACCCCTTTGATGTGGGGCAATACATCATACCTTGTGCATAATGGTAATAGGACCCACGGATAGGGTGAGATTATCTGAACCTTAGTTGGGAAAGGTTTAAGGTCCCCAGTACGTATGGCCTAATCAGTTAAACATGTGACTAGGCATGTGGGAGTGAGCAAGGCATATGCCTCTACTCAATTAATTATGGGGGAAACACATCATTTTTGAGAAATGAATTTTTCTGCTAAAGATATAATATCTGTTATATATATATATATATATATATATATAGGAAAATTGTTCCATAAGAATAATTTCTGATCCACTTTACTTTTTGCTATAAGGAATCACCATTGATCATACATCATTTGTTTAACCTATATAATATTATTCTATACTCATTGAGCTTTGTCTCATCCCATAATTGTTGTTTATTTTTTTTAAGACTAGTCAATAGGTTAGCAAGGTAAATTCCAAGTTCTACGTCTTCACTTAGAAATTGTATTGCTACTTTTGGTATCATGATATATATTATGTTGTATTTTGGAAATTTCACTCTAGAGCTCTATGGATTCTTAAAGTCTGTAATGATGGTATAATTTTGAATATTATTATTATGTGTGTGATTTGGTACTGTATTATCACAGTCCAAACTCTTAAGTAATATATGGGTGAGGTGTGATTAAAATACTAGAAAATGGTGTTTAAAAGTGATAAGCATGAAAATGGATTTAAAATGATAAATGATTATCACATAGATAATTAATATGGTAATCGGTAATAAGGAATAGTAATTTTGGTTTTGATCTTGGGATAAGAGTAACGTGGTATTTATCGGCACTTAATAAGTTATAAGCAGGTTCTATAGGTATAGGTGACCTTATGTCTCCCTATGCCCTAGGACAGTCATGACTTAAAGTTGGGTCATGACAAAGGTCGTATCAAAGTGAAGATTTAAGTCTTTATACCTTTTTCGAGTTATAAGTTAAACCATGGTGCATAGGATTCATTATTGTTAGTAAAGTATCTTATTAAGTCAGATCTGCATTAATGTTATACATTAAGTTATCATCATTCTGTGATATTTATGGGATTTTATATGTTGTTGTTAGATGATATTATTAAGTTATGAAATGTTGCTTGTGACTCGTAATATGTAGATGCCGAGGATTTGTAATCCTGTTGAGGAGAAGGATGTATCTTATCCATCCTCGGTTACTTATCCTGACTCGGAGGAGGATCCTTATCCCATTTGGGTAGTTAGGATGAAGACTAAGAATGAGGAGATTATGAGAGAACTCATATGTTACGGAATGAGGTATTTAACCTAAGGTGGATAGTGAGGGATTTGAGGTGGGAGCTAGCAAGGGTTAGTAATATGTATGGGAATCTGGTGGTAGAACCGATTCCACCTCTTAGGGATTTGATGCTAGGATTTCCTGAGCATCTGTGTGCTATATGTGGGAGATTTGGCCACTCTAAGGAGTGGTGTCCTATGAGGAGATGTTTGTTATCCTCATTTATGATGTCTATAGATCATAGGCAACTGGGGCTAGGAGAGAGAGAGACCTCTAATGACGAAAGGGACTCTGAGGATTAGAGGGATGGATTATGGATGGGTAGACCATGATCACATTTTGGGCATAGTATCGTTTATATGTATAAAAATGTTATGGATGATCTAAACTTAAGGTGACTAAAAGAATGCTATAGTTATGTAGTACTTGTACATAGGTGTGCATGTTTGCAAAATAAAGGAGCGATGATGAGTACATTATAATGTTTATATGGAAATGGTTATATGTGATAATGATTTTGCTCTATGGTTTATATACAATGGCTAAATGTATGATTAATGAGATGATATGAGTAATATAAATTGGTGATTAATGTATATACGAAAAAAAAAATTGCATATGTTGAATATCAAAATTGTGATGTGTGAATGACACTATATATGTTGTTTTTGGCATAGATGTTGCCCCATAGGATTGCTCAGCTAGAGGGACAGGGTCCTAGGAAGTTGATAGCATCGTCCCAGATATAGCATCTAATGTTGCGTCAGTTCGGAATACCGATAAAGAATCTTCTCGATCAAGGCAGCGTATTGCAAGTGGTGGAAACAAGGACCACCAGAGGATATGGAAGCATTATGATAAAAAATGAAGCAATGAAGCAAGAACTCTTAGAACTAAGGCGTCAGTGTTAGGAAGTTCCACCACCACCTATGGTGCCACCTGCACCATAAGTGGATGACATACCTCCCATCTTACCATGAGCACCATGTAGGTTGAGGAGATGGATGTTACCGAGAGAAGGAGTTACGATGCATGATTTGAAGAAGTTTAAACCACCAGAATTTTTAAGGGAAGAAGGTGAGGATCCCCATAAATTTTTGGAGGAGATGGACAAGATAGCCTAGAGGATGACATGCTCTGATGAGAAACTGATCAAGTTAATAGGAGTTCAACTTCAGAGTGAAGCATGGAGTTAGTTTCAGAGAAACATAGAAGAGCAATTGTGCACAGATGATCCACCTACTTAGGAAGAGTTTAAGCAGGAATTGATGAATGAAGTTTTGTCTAAAGGGGAAAGACTGAATCATGCACTTTAGTTTGAACAATTAAAGTAGAGACCTGGGATGTCAGTTTTAGAGTATGCTTGAGAGTTCAAAAGGTTGAGCAAGTATGCCACTCATATTGTGCCAATGGATCAATTTTGCTGAGGATTGGTAGCCCCGTTATATCATATTTTGATGGCCACTGAGTATTCCACTATAGCCAAACTTATTGATAAGGCTAAGTTTATGGAGGTGAGGCATAAGGCAAAAAGAGTGGAACGGATGGAAAGGGATCAAAAATATAATAGTAAGAACTAGGGACAGGGTAGTCAGCAGCATGGCAGTTTTGGTCAGAATAGGGGTTTGGAGTAGACTTTCACTGTTTCCACTCCCTATCAGTCGTGAGGAAGTGGACAGAATCAATTCCGAGCTGGTGGTGGTTCATTGGCATCTACGCCGAATAATGTGAGTAATTTTTAATCTAAACAGCAGAGCCAAGCTATTTCCATATGTGCTTTATGTGGAAGGCCACATAAGGGAGACTGTAAGAGAGCCTCGAGAGCATGTTTGAAATACGGTTAGATAGGGCATTTCATTAAGGATTATCCAAAGATGGTCAATCAAAGGGTAATGATAGCAATGTCATAACCTATCGTACAAATGTATCAACCTGAAAACCATGGCCAAAGAGGACAAGGATGAAGAGTAGGGAAATCTTTGAATAAAGAGCAAGGGTTAAGGGAGAGTGTACGCTTTTAATTAACAAGAAACAGGAACTTCAAATAATGCCGTTACAGGTACTATTTCTATTTAGTCTGTAAGTGCTAGTTGCTTGTTTTATTTGGGTGCGACACACTTTTTTGTTTCACCTTCTTTTGCTAGGAAGTTAGGAAGAGATAAGGAAGTTATGCATAAACTTTTGATTATAAGCACACCATTAGGAGATAATGTGATAGTAGATCAAATGTATACAGACTGTGTTGTTAAAATTGAGGGTAGAAAATTTCTTGTGGATTTGATTGAGCTAGAAATATTAGGATTTGATGTTATGTTAGGTATGGATTAGTTGTCCAAGCATAATGCTAGTATAGATTATCAGGGTAAAATAATTAATTTTAAAGGAGGATATAGGTAGCAGTTTAGATTTTAGTTGAATCGGAGTAATTTTCCTATGAATCTTATTTTGGCCATAAGAGCAAAAAGGATGCTAAGGAAGGGATGCCAAGTATTTTGGCATAGGTAGTGGATGTTAGTAAGGAGGGTAGTGATTTTAAAAGATACTTGTCATAGAAGATTTTCCTGATGTCTTTCCTGAGGATTTGCTAGGAATGCCGTTGGATAGGGAAATTGAGTTTTCAATTGAGCTTCTACCTGGAACTCAACCGATATCGATACTGCCTTACCACATGGCACCTTTAAAGTTAAAGGAGTTGAACGTCTAGCTGCAAGATTTACTTGACAAGGGTTTTATTAGACCAAATAGTTCTCTGTGGGGCACTTCGATTTTATTTGTCAAAAAGAAAGATGGATCTCTTAGATTATGTATTGACTACAGATAATTGAATAAGGTAACTATGAAGAATAGATATCTTCTGCCAAGGATTGATGATTTATTCGACCAGCTACAAGGAGCCAGTTACTTCTCAAAAATCGATTTATGATAAGGATATCATCAGCTAAAGATTCGAGGTGAGGACATTTGTAAAACTGCATTCAAAATGAGATATGGTCATTATGAGTTTACTGTATTGCCATTTAGGTTGACCAATGCACCAACAGCTTTTATAGACCTGATGAATCAAGTATTCAAACCTTGCTTGGATAGATTTATGATCGTGTTTATTGATGATATCCTAATTTACTCAAAGAATAAGGAAGACCATGAAGAACATTTGAGAATGGTGTTATAGACTCTAAGGGAACATAAGCTTTATGCCAAGTTATCAAAATGTGACTTTTGGTTAGAGCAAGTATGTTTCCTTGGACATGTAGTGAGTAAAGAAGGAATCAAAGTAGATCCCAATAAAGTGGAAGCAATAGCGAATTGGCCTCAACCCACAATGATCATGGAGGTGAGGAGTTTCTTAAGGTTGGTAGGTTACTATCGCCACTTCATAAAAGACTTTTCAAACATAGCTGTCTTGTTAATGAAGCTTACTAAGAATAGGTTAGATATAAGTGGGATGAAGCCTGTGAGGAGAGTTTCTAAAAGCTTAAAGATTTCTTGATTTTAGCTCTAGTATTAGCTTTACCTTATGGAAATGAAGGTTTTGCTATATACTATGATGCCTCGAGAATTGGTTTAGGGTGTGTACTAATGCAGAATGGGAAGGTTATTGCCTATGCATCTAGGGAATTAAAAAGACATGAAGTAAATTATCCTACACATGATTTAGAAATGGTAGCGGTTGTCTTTGCTTTAAAAATATAGAGACATTATTTGTATGGGGAGAAATGTGAGATCTATACTAATCATAAGAGCCTTCAGTATATTTTAAAGCAAAGGGATTTAAATTTGAGACAACAGTGATGGGTAGATTACTTAAGGATTATAATTGTTAAATCTTTTATCATCCTAGTAAAGCTGACATTGTTGCAGATGCTTTTAGTAGAAAATTGATAGGTAGTCTTTCTCACATAGTAGGATGAAGGAGACCTATGGTGAGGGAATTAAAGCAGATGTTCAATGAGGGCTTGTAGTTGGAGGAAAGTGATTCACAAGTATTGTTAGCTTACTTCGAAGTAAAGCCAAAGCTTATTGATGAAATCAAGACTTTTCAAAGTTGAGATCCTCATTTGGTGAAAATTAAGGAAGACTTAGAAAAGGGACAAGCTCCAGAGTTTAGGGTAGATGAAGACATTCTGAAGTGTGGCAATCGGTTTTGTGTGTTGAATGTACAAGGGCTAAGAGAGAGGATTTTGAAGGAAGCACACTAGACTCTTTATAGTGTACATCTAGGTGCCACCAAAATGTACCATGATGTAAAAGGTTTGTATTGGTGGTTGAGATTAAAGAAGGACATGGCAAATTTTATTGTTTCTTTTCTTACATATTAACAAGTGAAATTTGAGCATTAATAACCTTCTGGATTACTTCAAGAGATAAAATAGCCAGAGTGGAAATAGGAACGTGTTACTATGGATTTTGTAGTGGGACTACCTAAGACGATGAAAGGTTATGACTCTATCTGGGTCATAGTGGACTGATTGACAAAATTTGCACACTTCATTGAAGTGAAGACCATGTATACAACAATTGATTATGCTCGTATTAATGTTGATGACATCATGAAATTGTATGGAGTTCCACTTTCAATAATTTCGAATCGATACCTAGTTTACTCTAAGATTTTGGAAAAGGTTACAAGAGGCACTAGGAACACAACTTGATTTTAGCACTACTTTCATTCACAGACAGATGGATAGTCTGAAAGAATAATTCAGACGCTGGAGGATATGTTTCGTATGTATGTTATGGACTTTAAAGGTGGCTGGGATAAGCACCTTCCACTTATTGAATTTGCATACAACAATAGTTATCATTCTTCGATAGGAATGGCACCTTATGAAGCATTATACAATAGGAAGTGTCGATCTCCAATCTGTTAGACGGAGGTTGGCGATAAATATCTTGAAGCCCTTGACATGGTAAGGGAGGCTTCAAAGAAGGTGAAGGTTACCATGAGAGACTAAAAATTGCTTTTAGTTGTCATAAGAGCTATGTTAATCTTTAGAGGAAGGATATTTAATTTGTGGTGGGGGACCATGTATTCTTAAAGGTTTCACTGATGAAGGGAGTGATGAGATTTGGTAAGAAGGGAAAGTTATCTCCTCAATTTATCAGATCTTTCGAGATTCTAGGTAGGGTTGGAGAGGTTTCATATAAGTTAGCACAACCACCTACATTGGAACACATACATCTAGTTATTCATGTGTCGATGTTGAGGAAGTACGTATCTGATCCATTGCACATATTGCAATCTCAACAATTTGAGATTGATAGAGACCTTTCCTATGAAGAAGTTTCAATTGCCATTTTGGATTGACAAGTAAAGTAGCTTAGAAATAAAGAAGTACAAATAGTGAAAGTCTAATGGCATAACCACAATATAAAAGAATGCACCAGGGAAAGTGAGAACGATATGCTATAGTGGTACCCGCACTTGTTTCAAACATAGCAGGTAAGTTTTTAAAATTCGTGGATGAATTTTTTTAAGGGGGTAAAATGTAATATCCAAGGTTTTCATAGCTATTTAGAGTTATAATAATACCATAGAATATAAATTTTTATGAATATTGTACCAATGATATAGTAATGGGATAAAAAAAAAACCCTTTTTAATGCTAAGTGTATGATTATGTGTTTTTATAAAGTATGAATGTTCATATATATTTTATTGAATTGATTTAATGCAATGTGACTTTGTTTTGAGTTTATTATGATATGAGAAGGTAGGATTTAAAATGCCAAATAAAAGGGAAGGGGAAAAATTAAGGAAAATTTTTGAGTTTGGAAAATGTTCACAGGTGGGCTTATTAATGGGCTTTTAGACTCAAGGCCCAAGCCCATGGAATGGCCGGCTCACTAAGGCCCATAAATTGGTGGAGCTTGACTAAACTAAGGTTAGAATAAATTAACCAAGGGTTAGGGTGGTTAGGTTAGATTAGTCACCATTTTGGGTGGTAGCCACCTTTGTTGACTTTTGTCAACTTTTAACACCAAAGCTAATTCACTTTTCCATCACCATTGTCCATATACATTTTTATGATTATTAAACTCATCATTTTGATGCTAAGTCATCATATACCTAAGGGCAATCTAAACCAACTATCTAGATCAATCTTAGCCATCTATCTTAGGAAAAAATGTGACCATTGATCTTGTGAGATTAAATCACCACCATTGATTCCATTTATATATAAAGTGAAAATATGTTAATTCATTTAATTTGTAACCTAGCACCAAGATCATACTCTCACCAAAAAAACTAAAACCTCTCAACTTGTTCTTCAACTTAGAACCAAATTTAAAGCATTTCAAGGTAAGATTTTGTGCTTAAGTGATTCTTTCTTTGTTTCTAGCCTAAGAGTGATGGATTGCTAGCAATTATATGCTTTTTTTTTTTATTTCTATGGTTTGATTTTCTTAGAGGGATTCATGGAAGAATTAGTTTGCATGTCAATTGATGGAATATGAGATTGGAAGTGAAGGAATTGAGGTTTAATCGGTGAGGAATAGCAAAGGAAGTATGAAAAATCAATGGTTGGGAATTCCAAGGGTAGTTCGGCCAAAATGGAATTTTTTGAGGAAGTGTTCCAAAATTTTTTTAATGCAATCTAAGGTTATTTTGGATGTTGAAAAGTGGTTTAAAAGTATAAAATTTAAATTTGGAGATTTTGTACAAAAATTGAAATCTTTCAAGAAATAATCCATAGTATAAGGGAAGTGTATGATTTGATGTGTGTTTTTTATGTTTGATTATTGTTATAGGTTTTGTATGATGTCAATTTTATTATTGAAAGATCAATTTAAGATTTGATTAAGAAATTTTGGGTTTTCCCCAAATCACCTCATTTTGGTAAAATTAGGGTTTATGGGAATTGAAAGAAATTAATTTCAATTGGTTGATGGATATTGATTGTTTGAGTATTAATTTGATAAATTCATGTTTAATTTGAAGTTTGAAAATGAACTTGATAATTTTCCTTGAATTTTAGGGTTTTTAGGTCAAATTGGGAATTTCAAGATTTGAACTTGAATTTTTAAAATTGATTGGTTAATTAAGTTTGTAATTGATTCAATTTGATGTTTATAAGGTTAATTTGAAATTTGGTTGGCAAAATGATTTTTTCCAAATTTTATTGGACATACCAAATTAGGGATTTTAATTATTGAATTGTGTTAATTCCATTAAATGCTAGAAAATTTATTACATTTATTCTAATTAATGAGTATAGGATTTAATTAAGGAATTAGAAAGGAAAAGGAATTTATTTGTTTTGGTGGAAGGGCTCAGCGAATATGGCATCTTTGGAATAAATTGGTTAAATTGTTAATGTGTTTGAATATATTGTTATTTATTGTGTTGGATTGTGTTTTGATGATTAATGTAGGAAGATGATGTTAAGTTTGAGTTAGAGTTTGGCTAGAAAGTTAAAATAATAGTGATGGATGTACATTTATTCAGGTGTATTTGTAGAATCAAAAGGCAAAGTCATTGCTCGGGATACCGAGGAGCCTTACTATAATTTACATTGAGTATATTGGTATAGGAGCTAAAGAGTAAGAAGCGAGTACTTAATAATGTAATACAACTTATGCCTTAAATATGAGCATAAATGTTAAATCATTTCCTAATCATAATGCATTGCGAATCTTTGGCAAGCATTATCTGCTTTACTGATTATTGAGCCAAACTGAATAAAATAATTCTTTATGGCTGTCACATCCCAACCTTATGAGATACGATGGTCCTAGAACATGGAGAGACATAAGGTCACCCACGCCCGTAGAACCCATTAACATATAACAATCAAGCCTAGGATCTTACCGAACCTTCTTCATTAACTCATTTAAAACATTTAGATAAATACCATAATTTGCGAAAGACTTAAAGTAAATCATTACATATAAATCCATAAGGAGAATAATATAAATCTCTACGAGTACCAATTAACATTCCCGGAGCATCTAAAGACAAGACTTCATAAACATAGTATTATTGATAACTTGGACAAGGAATTCCCCAAGTGAAGTAGAATGCTTGAGTCATCACCTTGCCTCCTCACATTTGCTCACCTAGAACCACACAAGGAAAAGGGGTGAGATAGATGATCTCAATGAGTAAACAAAAAGGCACATACATTATCACATATTCCTTTAAAAGGAAACATATAGCTTATACACATAGTTCATGGTTTATAACTCATGAATCAGGTTGCACTTTAGCAAGGGTTCAATTTAGCAAGTTTGCAGAAATCACACTTATAACACTTATGGAGTGAAGACTATACTCAATTCACTCCAACACATCGAGAAGAGGTGACCTTTGCCAAATTCCAACTCCCATCACTTAGAAAGCGTGAAGCTGATTAGGCTCCACGGCTAGAACCGCCCCTTCTAGCTGAGGTGGATACACTACCCCTATCCATCAGGTTAAGATCATATGCATAGGTTCCGATGATTACCCGCATCAGCATGAGGATTTTGCATAAAGGGTAAAGGTACCATAGCTAGAGCTATTGGTTAACACAATTAACAATATCACATAAGGCAACAATAGCATGTATTTCAATAACAATAGTAGTTTGGCTTTCAACAATAATACAATGAAAGTGTAGTTCTAGAAAGAATACAAGTTAGGGTGTCATTCACAAAAAAGTTCTCATTGGATAAACAAAATAGTTTTGGACCAAATGTCCTTTGGCAACCCAGGCTTAATAAAGAAAATCATGTATTAACATTTAGAATAGAAAGAACTTGGCTTTCAAAGATCAAAAAGGTTCACATAGCAATATATCACATTCTTGTAACACAATAAAATGTTGTTTACACTTATAACATGAATATGATGTTTACTCATGCTTGTAGCATGAACATAGTGTTTACTCACCTTGGGGTTCCTTTGCTCCTAGTACTCATAGTCCCCTTTGCACTTCTAAGGCTCCTCAAACTCTAACATAATATTTGATTTAATACTTAGTATTTTATTTACTTATGATGTTCCTATCCCATAACTACCCATACATATATAGCATACATATTAGAGTTCACTCATAGATGTACTCATCACTTGCACATATCACGTTGACTTATAAGTCTTGCATATCTAGGCCTTATAGGCTCATATGTAAACACATTGCAATCATATCAATACCTTTTTAAGGTCATCACATTATCATTACCCCAATATCAATTCACTTGTTAATTATCTTAGTTCACTTTACACTTACATTGCAATCACATTTGCATTCTAACCACAATACAAGGTTAAAATACCTTAAGTATACCTTAAGTATACCATAATGCATTTAGCTCATCTAGGATCATACCTTCAACTAACATGCAATTTCATCATCTATTATACATACATACATGTCAACATTCACCAAGACACATCACATAAAACTTATAAACATTTGGACACAATTGTTCATGTAGGCCGAATGCATCATTAAGGTGAAAACCAAATTCTTCTTCTTTTCGTGTTTTCTGTTTATTTCAAAAATATGTAAAAACATAGTTTGAACCAAGATTTTTCATGTAAACATAACAAAAATCATTTTAGAACTTAAATCCATAAGAATCGGCCACTATTGGTGCCATTAATATATAAAAATTCAATCTTTTGCATTATAGTGCACAAAACATGAGTTTTCTTGTTTTCGGTATTTTCCGATTATTTCAGAAATATGCAAACAGGTTATTTAAACCATTATTTTTCATTCAATCATTGAAAATATCAGTTTAGAATACATTCCTTCACAAATCGGCAGCCATAGATAGGGTTTATACAAAAGAATTCCAAGTTCAAAGGCTTAGGTGAAAAATCATGAGTTTCCACGCTTTCTGCACATTTCATTTATTTCAGCGATAAACAGACACATGATTCAAGTCATTATTTTTTATCTAAACAAAACAAATATCATATTAGTATACCAATTCATACAAATTGGCAGCCATGTATTCATGAAAGAATAAAATTTTTCAATTTCCAAGTCCTAACATGAAAACCTTGAACACCTTTGTTTTTCGAAACTTTTCGGTCATCACAGAAATATGCAGAAATATTATTTCATGCAATATTTTTCATCAAAACAAATCAAAAATCAGTTTAGAATGAAAAAAAGTACAAATTCCTTCCTCCCCCCCCCCCCCCTCTTATGATGTTTATGCAATAAAATTGTGATTTTAAGTTATAGAATTCACCTTTGGAGAAATCTTGCGGAAAGAATCGTGTTTTCGATAGAAAATAAATTTTCTCTCCCAAAAATTCACTCAAATAGAATTGAATTTGTAAAAATTAGTAATCAAATAGTTCAAAATAATTTTCCCATAATTTATTTCATAGAAAACAGTTTAGAAAGCGAAAGAGAATAAAAACTTACGATTATGGTCATGAAATCGCAAAATGGTAAAGTGTTTTTGACAGTTCGGCAGAGAGAATTATTTTGAGAGGTTTGTCCTGCTAGAATATAGAAAGAATAAGGGAATGGCTGCTAGAAACCCTTGTTTGGCCGAAAATTAGAATATATATTAGGGTTGGAGTGGAATTTCCACTTTTACCCTTAATGAAATAGGTTAGAAGCATTTTTGTACAGTAGGCTTTTGGGTATTTGGGCTTTTTCTTTAAAAATTTTGGCTGAAAGGATTTAAAATGAAAATAATATTTTTCTTATTAATTCTGGAATATTTCCCTCAAAAATATTTATTTAAAAATATTTTAAAAATACCCATAAAATTATTTTATGCTTAAAAATTGTTTTATGCATGAAAATTCATTTTATTTAAAATAAATTCTTTTATGCAAATGTACTTCATGTAAATCATTTATTTCACATTGGCAACACATATTATGCATATTAAAATTAATTTAGTATGCCACATACTCATCAATCACACAAGCACACACTTAACCTTATAGATTCTAATTCAAGCAATTTATCACGAAAATTCCTAGGGTGGGTGTGGGTTGTTACAATGGCATTTGGCCAATGAGCCTATACTATTTTGACCATTAAATGTAATGATACCATGATAAGTAGAATACCCCTTTGATGTGGGGCAATACATCAGACCTTATGTACAATGGTAATGGGACCCATGGATAGGGTGAGATTATCTGAACGTTAGCTGGGAAGGGTTTAAGGTCTCTACTACATATGGCCTGATCAGTTGTATATGTGACTAGGCATGTGGGTGTGAGCAAGGATATGCCGCCACTCGATTGATTATGAGGGAAACACATCATTTTTTAGAAATGAATTTTTCTACTAAAGATATAATATTTGATATATATATATATATATAGGAAAATTGTTCCATAAGAATAATTTCTGATACACTTTACTTTTTGCTATAAGGAATCACCATTGATCATGCATTATTTGTTTAACCTATATAATATTATTCTGTACTCACTAAGCTTTGTCTCATCTCATAGTTGTTGTTTATTTTTTCAGGACTAATTGATAGGTCGGCAAGGTAAATTCCAAGTTCTACATTTTCACTTGGAAATTGCATTGCTACTTTTGGTATCATGATATATATTATGTTGTATTTTGGAAATTTCACTCTATAGCTCCATGGATTGTTAAAGTTTGTAATGATGGTATGATTTAGAATATTATTAGTATGTATGTGGTTTGGTACTATATTATCACAGTCTAAACACTTAAGTAATATATGGGTGAGTTGCGATTAAAATACTAGAAAATGGAGTTCAAAAGCATTAAGCATGAAAATGGATTTAAAATGATAAATGATTATCACATGGATAATTAATATAGTAATCAATAATAAGGAATAATAATTTATGTTTCGATCTTAGGATAAGGGTAACATGGTATTTATCGGCACTTAATAAGTTATAAGTAGGTTCTATGGGTTTAGATGACCTTATGTCTCCCTATGGCGCAGGACAGTCATGGCTCAAAGTTGGGTCGTGACATATAGAGACTTGGAGGAGGGGTGTGCCCATTTGAGGAGATTGTGGTGGACTTTGATTCTGACAAGGGCTTGAGAGATGTGCACCTTAGGAGGTAGCAGAGGACTAGCCAGACCATGACTTCAGACATGACCCTTTTGCCTATTGTGTTTAGGAAACTTGTTGGTCGACAGGATTATACGATATAGGATAAGCTCTAGAAGACATTGAAAGGGCTATCCTTTTGCCACTATGATGGATTACATTTTGTAAAATTTGATCACCATTAAATAAGATATCTTTTATTTTTGCTCTAATTTCTACCTAAGTTGCCCATTCGGGTTTTCAACTTAGCGAGCTCTTCCTTCTTCTTCTCTTTTTTCTTTTTTTAGGTAAAAGAAAATGAATGAATGATGTATTAGACACAAAAAAAATAAGAATGTGATGCTTTGTCATGTGAAGCAGAATATTTTTGTTATTATGACTTAGACTGCATCTGTGTCAGGCTACCTACGTATCTTATACATTGCTTTTTTGTCAGTCATTTCTTTTAAGGAGAGTTAGGTCTATGTAGTTCTGATTACATATGTATGAAAATAGAAATGAAATGCAGATGTCATCTTCAGATGAAATATTGTTTTGGCTTATTTAAGTTACAAGGATGGGAAAATTCATTTCCATCATGTTCATGAGGATGGAACCTTTGTTGAATAAGATCTTCTTGAGGATGTACTATCAAGGCCAATTTGGATTAAACTTTCTCTTGGATCATGAACAAAAGCTTGGATTTCTCCCAAAACTAGATTTCTTATTATTTTGCTTTCTTATTGAAGTGCCTTACTAGTCTCCATTAATAACTCAAAACTTTGTATAGAGTATTGATTCTCTTTCATCAACAACATTTAGCTGGTCTTGATACCTTTTGATCTACTATGCGTTCATTCTTCCTGGCTTCTCCTTAATAGGTTTCTTTTATGTGTAGGTCAGGATCTCATGAACTATGATGCTTAGATCATCCCTATCATGTCCTTGTCTCATATAGAATAGCTCATGAGCTTTTCCTACTAGTGCCATGCAAATGTAATGTATGGGATTTTTTTTTATTTTTTCCCTATGCCATAATTAATTAATCCTTTTGCCTTTTTAATTTTTTTAATTTTTAATTTTTTTTTTCTTAGATGTCCTATTTAAAAATGAACCACAAGAATTAAAGTGAAATAGAAAGTTCAAATTTTTTTTTATTAATAGCAAAAATCCCATCATTATCGTTTACATTAAAGGATAAGTCTCGAAGGCAAAATACAGACTCAAGAGGATAAGACACGATGGGCTTAAACTCAAAGAAAGATTTAATAGAAAAAGACTTAAAAGACTTAGGTTTAGACTCATACAAACTTATACTCAGATGGCTCAGACATTGATTCAGATGACTTAGGCATAGCAGGCTGACATTTTTCTCAAAGTGCCAATTTATTAGTGAAACTTAAGATAGTAGGGTGAGCTCGGTAGTTTAAAAGAGGATTAGTGATGGTGCTAGACTTTGGGTTTAAGAACAATGATGTTGCATTGTGAATGAGTCTTGAATTGTATGTTTTAGAGCATTGCACGCATCATTTTTGTGCCCTAGTCCTCAATGATAGCCACAGTGTTCATTGGCATTATACTTCTTAGGAAATGGATTAGGAACTACTCTTGGCTCTAAAGGCTTAATAAGATGGGCTTCTAAGATCCTCTTATAGACAGTTGTTAGAGCTATGGTGAACTCAAAGAATGCTCTTCTTTCTAGCCTCATTTGCTGGTGATAAGAGACAATATTTGCCTCCCTTTCTCTTTAAGTGGTGGAATAGATGGAGTTAGTGGTGTAATTGCTTTTCTTGTGATACCTCGAACTAGAGGATTCATCCTGATTGAATCAAATCCTCAATCTTGGAGGCAATAGCAATGAGAGCTTTAAAGTTAGGGAGGTATTGAGTTTGCAGATAAGTCTAGTATTAGGGGAGGAGATTTTTAACAGTGATGTCAACTTGCTCTTCTTTAGATGGACGTTTCACCATTTGAGTCCTTTTTGCCTTCTACCTTATAAGGAAAGCAGTGAAGGATTCTTTTTGACCTTGCTTAGTTGTTTCTAAATCCCTTTGGGTACATCCACTTCAACATTATAGTGGTATTATTTGACAAATGCATTGTATATGTCATCCCAAGTTTTCTAATGATTTTGGTCTAGATCTAACGGCCATTTAATAGTAGCTCTAGTAAAGGACTATTGGAATAACTGAGCAAGGAGCTCATCATCCATACCAAAGTGTCTCATAGTGCCCACACACATTTTGAAATGAGTTTTAAGGCATGTGGTGCCATTAAACTTGTCCATGATTAGCATTTTGAATTTAAGTGGAACCTATAAATTTAGGAAGAGAGCCAAGGAGTTGACATCTATCATGTCTTCACGCTTCTTGAGGTTCTTGAGTTTTCTTTCTATAGCCTCAAATTTCTTCATCAGTTTTTTAGGTTCGAGAAAGCTAGAGAAACATCCACTTTGAAAAGGATTCATAGTGGGAGTGATGGCAGTAGCATTTAGATCTTAAATAGGAGAGGTAGGGGCCTCAAGTGCCTTCCTTTTAATAGTGAAATTGATAATGTGAAGAGTGAAAGTGGGAGCATGGCTAATTCCAACTTGAGTGGAAGCAGGCTGAGTAGGAGGAGGAGCAATGGTGGCATTGGACATTTCCTTTACCTCATTAATGATAGATTGGCATTGGGAGTTAAGAGCATTAGTAAAGGTGGCAGACTAAGCATTAAGAGCATTGGTAAAAGTGTTAGCTTGGGTCTCAAAGGCAGTAGTGAGTGCGGCTTAGAAAGGCTCATTTTGTTTCTTGAGGAGGTTGGTGAAAAAGGTGTTCATTGCATCTTGGTTGAAAGGGCTGGAGTTGTTGGCCATTGGCACCTTTAAAATAGAAATAGATGAAAAATGGGTAAGAATATAGAAAAAGGATATGACTGTAATGGTATATCAGCAAAAGGATTCCCTCCATATGGTTGGTCATTGGGTTTAAAGATTAACAAGATGAGTATATGAGATTACTGTGTTTTAGGGTAAAGGACCACCGATTTTGAGGTGCTTGAGGATTTACCTTGTCAAGTTTCTCATGTTATGTATGCATGATCATAACATGATGCATGATGAAAAAGGTTTCATGAACATGCACATAAGAATATTGATTATTATGGTACATTGAACCTAAGGTCAAAGGCTAAGGCAACTATATGCATAAGGTTGAAAGGGTAGTGATAAGTGTTTAATTAACTACATTTTACCCATAGTTCTTAATGTATTATATCCTTAAATTGAGTTTTATTTGTTTGTTTAGTGTCTTTCCAGAGTTCTTTTATGTTTTTAGGAGCCATTGATCACTTTATCAAGAAACTACGAAGCCAAGAAGCGAAAATAGAAGAAAATAAGCAAAGGATTAAAGTTCATCTCTGTCCTATGGCCAGACCTATGGCCGTGGCACTAGCTTTGTCATTAAGGGCCAATTTTAAATCTATCCAGTAGCTTCACACGGCCATGTCCGTGATCGTGGCATACAGCCACAACGTCGCCATGCCCAGCGACACGGCATTGGCACTAGCCGTGCCATGAACCCAGAAATGTGCCTATATAAAGAAACTGAAGTGAAAAATAAAGGAGAGCGACCACAGAGAAAAAATGTAGATCTAAGAGTTGGTTAAGCCCTAGAGTCATGGGAAAGGCTTAAAGGCTAGAGATATTGATGGCTTAATTGAATTAAAGACCAAGATCCAAGTGGATGTGGAAGATTGAAGAGAAGATTTCGAAGAACATCTTTAAGATATGTTTGAGATTTCTTCCCTTTTATTTTATGCTTCTTTGTTCTTCAATTTTAGTATGAACTAATTCTAATTATAATGAACCTTAGTTTTGATTGTATAGATTGAAAGATTTAAACTTTAATCAATTCATCCTTGGTTGTTTCATTTTCATGATAAATCTTATTATTCTAATTAGCAATTGCTAACTTGTTGATTGGATATTGTTTCTATATTGGACAAGCAGAGATACCTTGATATAGATAGATCACCCATGGAAATAAAAAGTTGATTGGGATGCTAGAGATAGATCTACAAAACTCTTTGGGCTTTAACTCCTTGATATTAATGATATTCCTATTTGATATTGGATGAGAAGAGATTCCTTCTAATTTACCTAGGAATTAGGGACTAGATCACTTGAGAGAGGTTCTAGACTAATCTCGTGGGGGTCTAACTCAATCTATTGTTTGATGTGCATGAGAAACTAGGGGATTTATATCTAGATTAGCTTTGCCTGGATTATTTCTATCAATATCATTTACTTGCTTTCTTAGGTTAACTTAGTTAATTTAGCTTAGTTTAATTAATCTTCATTTTGATCAACTAGACAATAGTTAAAGTTTGCATTAGTACTTATAAACTATCCTCATGGAGATGATACTCATATTCACTACTTTATTACTTAATAATGACCTGTGCACTTGCAGTTTGTTAGTGTACATTTCGGCACATCAAGTTTTTGGTGCCATTGCCGGGGATAGTTTTATAATATTAGCAATATTAATAGAGATTATTGATCTAGTTTTTATTTTCATATTTGTTTTTGTTTTTGTTTTTGCCTTACTTTTTTTATTTGATTTATTTGTAGTTGTTTTTATTTTTTTTTCTATTTTATGATTTTGTTTTGTTTTAAGTTTATGTTTCCAAAAAATATATATTTTCTCCATTGCTGATTGGAACTATCAGGATTGGAATTCTTACCCAAATCTAGAATGAGGATACCAAGGAAATCAGTATCACAATCATGGTTACATCTATCACACTTATTTCTCAGAGGAATATGCATGGGAAACACCAAAAGAGAACTCCTCCCTTGAGCTTGCATTAGAAAGATTCACATTGATTTTTATTGATTAAATTTGGCCTAGGTGAATTCTTGAGAGAGAGACCAATTTTTCTAATGAAAACATCAACCTTTCTATGTGAATCCTTCAAAAGTGAATCCCACAACTCAAAATTTAAACTTTCATGCATGAACATTACAAGGGGGAAGATTTGTACATATTTGTATTCTAAATTGATTTTTGATGTATTTAGATGAAAAACATCGAATTAAATCATAATTCTATATATTACTGTAATCATTGAAAAGTTTCAAAAAATAAGGGAATTCATGGTTTTTGTCCTAGAACTTAAAAGTTTGAAAATTTCATATGTACAAGCAAGTATGGCTGCTGATTTATACATATTGGAATTCTAAATTGGTTTTTGTTATGTTTGGATGAAAAAATGATGGTTTAAATAACTTGTTTAAATTCATGGTTTTCGTCCTATAACTTAAAAGTTGGAAAATTTCATATGTAAATGCAAGTATTGTTATCAATTTATACATATTGGAATTCTAAATTGGTTTTTGTTATGTTTGGATGAAAAATAATGATTTAAATAACTTGTTTACATATTGCTATGATGACCAGAAAGTACCTAAAATAAGAAAGGTTCATGGTTTTCACCCTAACACATAAAGTTGGAAAATTTTCTTGCATATGAATCCATATTGGTGCCAATTCCTACATGTTCATGTTTTAAAGTGATTTTTGTTTTAATTACATGAAAAATCTCAATTTAAATCATGCGTTTGCATATTACTGTAATAGATGGAAAGTGCAAAAAACTAAGAAAATTTAGGTTTTCTCTTTGATAGTGTATTCAGCCTACTTGGGATTTTTATCCTAATGTCTATAATTTTTATGTAATGTGTTTTAATGATTATTGGCATGTATGTATGAATGATAAATGGTTAAATTGCATGTTGGTTAAAGGAATGACTTTAGACAAGGCTAGAGGCAGTTTGGTATACTTAAGATATCTTAACCTTATGTTGTGATTAAAATGTGAATGTGATTAGGTAATATGGAAATAGGATTTATAAGGAATTAACAATGAATTAATGATCTTGAATTGATGAAGAGATTGATTGAATGAATTGGCCTTAAGAGATAAGCATGACACTTGAAAGGCTATTGATAAGTTGACATGTATGGAAGTGTTAAGTGTACTAAGATAATTGTTAAAGCGAATTGATATTAAGATCATGTCATTGTGTTTGACTTGAGAAAAGTATTGGTATGAATTATAATGTGTTTTCATATGAAGGCTAAGTGTGCAAGACTTTTAAAGTCAACATGTTATGTGCAAGTGATGAGTGCATTCCTATATGCAGCTCTAAGTGTATCGAATGTTATATGCGCATAGGGTAGTTATGGGATAGGATAGCATAATGATTAAATAAATACTAAGTATTGAATTAAATATTATGTTAGAGCTTAAGGAGTTTAGAGGTTCGAGGGCTATGAGTATTACGAGAGAAGGAACCACAAGGTGAGCAAACATTATGTTTCAAGTTACAAGTGCAAGCTATCATGTTTTGTGAACCTTTGATATCTTGAAACCCAAGTTTTTTTCTATTTAATGATTTCTTTATAAGCTTGGGTTGTCAAAGGAAAATTGGTCTAAAACCATTTTTGATTATCCAATGACAATACCTTTGTGATTATTGCCCTAACTTATATTTTTCTAGAACTACATTATTATTCATCTTTTGTTATATAAGCTAAATTTATATTGATATTATGTTACATGTGATTGTATCCTTTAATGCTATTGTTAAACTTATATGTTATGAATTGTGTTATGAGTTATGTGTGAATATGGCAGCAGCCTTCACTTTACATGTTATGGGTTATGAATAAACATGGCAGTAGCCTTCACTTTACATGTTACGAATTATATGTGAACATGGCAGTAGCCTTCACTTTACATGTTATGAGTTATTTGTGAACATGGCAGTAGTCTTCACTTTACATGTTATAAGTTATGCGTGGACAAGGCAGCAGCCTTCATTATATATTATGTTACGAGTGGATAAGGCAGCAGCCTTCACTCTATATTATGTTACAAGCGGACAAGGCAACAACCTCCACTTTATATGTAATGAGTTATAAGTTGATTTCTGTAAACTTTATTAAATCACAAGCCATGAACTATGAGTCATAAGTTATGAACTATGAGCTATGAAACCTTCTAAGGGATATATGTTATTATATAAGTCATATTGTTTACTCATTGAGATCATCTATCTCACTATTTTTCCTTATGTTATTCCAAGTGAGCATTATGAGGGGGGCAAGGTGATCGCTTAAGCTACCTACTCTGCTTGGGAAATTCCCTTGTCAAAGTTATAATATTACCATGCTATAAATAGTCCTTAGATGCTCCAGGAGTTATTATGGAAACTTTATTTTAGAATATCATGTTGGTGACTTTATTTGGAGTCTTATTGTTATTTTCTTATGGATTGTATTAAAGTATATTTTTAGCTTCTGCAACTTAAGGTTTTTCCTTTATAAAAGGTTTTTAAGTTAATATATGGGGTTTTGGTATGATCCTAGGTAGTATTTGTATATGTACAAGTGGGTTCTATAGGCATGGGTGACCTTATGTCTCCCAATGTTTTAGGACCGTCATATCTCTAAAATTGGGATATGACAAAGGTGGTATCGAAGCTATAGGTTATCCTTTGATGCCATTTGACCAGTGTCAAGATGGTATCAGAGCTATAGTTATCCTTTATTGCCATTTGACCAATGTCAAGATGGTATCAGAGTTATAGGTTTTCCTTTATTGCATTTGACCAGTGTTAAAGTGGTATCAAAGGTATAGTTTTTAAAGTCTAGTTTAGTTCATCAAAATCCTAATAAGCTATAGTACTTTTTGTTATTATTACTTGTGTGCCTTACTATTCCTTTACCAGATGACCAAGAAGATGACCCCTACTAGAGGACCATGACCTAGAGCACTCCGTGTGACCTGTAAGAGGACTTAGCCAGAGATGTTCAAGAAGGCCATACCTGTGATCTACTTGAAGAGAGAAAAGACTCTTGATAAGGAGGACCCCATGGAGTGTCTAGGTTTTAAATGGATTCAGAGTAAAATGCAGAGGTTCAAAAGGGACTGCTCGGACTTGATGAAAGAAAATCAATGTCTGAGGTTCCTAGTGCATGCTATGAGAAAAGACATGGAATGGATTAAGGCCAAAGATGTTGAACAGATGGGAGACCATGCACTCGATATTTGTCCTAACGAGGGGCACAGTTGAGGTTTACATTGGTAGTGGATAACTATTGGCCTAGGGGTATAAGACTCTTATGATGTAAATGATGTTAATTGATTGCTTAGTGACTCAATGTGCATTGATTTTTTCGCCTATGACATGATTCATTTCTATATGATAGGAGAATTTATTATGCTATAGGTTATATGTTACATAATTATGATACATGATACATGTTATATGCTATGTAATAAGTGATATATGATATGTGTCTTATGATATGATATGATAGGTACTCATGAAAATGTGTGATAAATATGATATTTTGATAGTGGGGTTAAGTGGATCAGAAAGAGAAATTGGCTAAGTTTTGATCCAATTTAGATTAATAACTGATGAGCTATGAAATGCTTACATGTCACAATGATTTAATATATGAATTATATGGAGTTATTAAATGATAATTGTGATTGATGTCATAAGAAGAGAAATGATATTTAGTAATGATCAGTAAGAGAATGAAACAAATCAATTACATTATATATAAATAAGTATACGATATGAAGTAAGTAAAGTATATTAAGGAATTTTGGGCTTAGATGCTACCATATAGACTAGAACAATAATAAAATTAGGAATTTCCCTATCACTTATGTTATATCAAGCATAGTTAAAGGAGGAATATTAATCTAGTGTGATTTAAAAAGAAGAAGGTATTATTCCCATTTGAAATTCTAATGCAAGATGCTTGATTGATTCTGGTGCTATGCATTCGTTTGTGCCTCCAAGTTTTGCTAAGAATTTTATTAGAGATAAGGAATTATTGACTGAACCCATAGTAGTGTCAACTTTTTGGGAGAAATGATGGAAGTGAAGTATATGTTTAAGGACTATGAAGTAGACATTGATGGATGAAAACTTCTTATGGAGTTATTAGAACTTGATATCCTAAAATTCGATGTGATCGTAGGAATGGATTGGCTATATAGGTATGGAGTTATATTGACTATAGAGAAAAAACAGGTAGAATCTCAAGCTAAGGATGGGGAGAAACTTGTGTATCAAGGAGATACCTATGATTAAGGTCCACTAGCATAATCATAGAATATATGAGTATATTTAGGAAGCCGAGGAAGGGATGTGGTAGAAGCATCCTTAATTTTTGAGAACATATGAGTAAGTATTTAAATTTGAGAATGAATTTCTTTTAAGAGGGGGAAACATAAAAGGATAAGTATTCTAGGACTTGTAATGATGATACAAGGATAAGAATGATGCTACGTAGTTTTAAAAATTAAATAGTTTTGAATACACCTGAAAGGGATTTGAGTCCTTTGGACGAGAAATTTTTTTAAGTGTTAGGGTGTTAGATACAATAATGTTCAATTGAGGTTACTAGAAAATTTGATAGTGATCTTTAGTATGGAAAGAATTTTTATTGAGATAACCTAAAATGGAATAGATTTGGAAAGACATAAGAGTTGTATAGAGATTTCATTGAATAGCAATGGTATTAGAAGGTTTATTATTTTAATATGGATGAGTTAAATGATTAGCAATGTGAAGTATAATGAGATGTAAGTGGAAAACCTAAAGTGAGATGATATTATGAGCTAAAGGTATAAAAAAAAATTACGAGGCATTAGGTAACTTAGTCATGGTAATGATGTATATATTATACAAAAAGAGAGTAAGTCTAAAATAGTTATGAGAAGTTTATTTGGGATTGTAAATTAATAGAATGCATGTTTGTTTGGGATATGATAGATATATAGGAATGTTTATCAAGTTTAAATATATTTTAATTGATAAATGATGGGAGTGTAGAAATTGTAATGTTAGCAAGGTATTAAACATGAAAATATTTATTGAGGTTATAATCGATTAAGTAATAATTATTAATATGAAAAGAGAATTATCAAATATCAATTAGAGTTATTAATTAGAATGATCTATTGGATTCTTATATGACTATTGAGATAAATAATGAATGAAAGTGATGGTTAAGGTATTAGTATAGATGTTAATGATAATAGGGATATAAGGAAAATAAATGCTTGGGATTATATTTGATTGAAAGTGAAATTAAAGGTTCCATTACTTTTGTTTAAGGTTAAAGGATACAAAAATTATTAAGGATTAATTTAAGATTTGTTTGAATAAGAGATTAACATAAGTGTAGCTTAAGCTAAAGATTTATCAGTATGATTTTTGATAGATTGTGTATGTGCCTTACTACATTTGACATGTTAATTGTAGTTAGATATTGTGTTTCAGTGGTGCAGCAAAAGCGTGGTGGAGAAATTAAGTAGAGTGTGTTGTGCTGTTAGATTTGAAAATTCAAGAATGAATTTTTTTTTTTGGGGGGGGAGGGGGGGTGGGAGAATGTAATAAATCACACCCACCCTAGGAGTTTTCATGACCAATTTGCTTGAATTTAGAACTATTAGGACTAAGTGTGTATTTTTGTGAAAAATCATGTGTTATGTGATTGATAGGTATATGGTATGTTAGATTAGCTCTAATATGCTTAGTATGAATTATTATAATGAAGTAAGTGATTTATATGGAATGTATAAGCATAAAAAAACATTTATTTCACATAAATTGAAATTTCATGCACAAAGCAATTTTTAAACAAAATAATTTTTATGAGCATTTTTAAAATATTTTTAAATAAATATTTTGGGGGGAATTTTAATGGAAATAATAAGAAAAATATTTTATTTTTAATTATATATAATCAGCCCCAAAATTAACCAAAAATCTCAAATACCCAAAAGCCCACTACACCAAAACACTCCTAACCTAGCTCATTAAGGACAATTATGGAAAATATCCAAAACCCAAGATATATTATATGAATTTTGGCCAGCCTTTAATTCTAGTAGCTACTATTCTATTATTTCATATTTTGATAGAAGAATTCTCTCAAAATTATTCTCTCTACCGAAATTCACAAAATACCTTCAAACTTTATGATTTCGCGACTATTCGTAATTTTTTCCTTTCCTTTCAATTTGCTATTAGATTTCTATGAAAATAATCATGGGAAAATTATTTTGAACTGAATATTTACTGATTTTTATTGATTAAACTTGGCCTAGATGAATTCTTGAGGGAGAAACCAATTTTCTACAAAAAACACCAACCTTTCTACGCGAATCCTTCAAAGGTGAATCTTACAACTCAAAATTGAAATTTTCATGCATGAACATTACAAGGGGGACAATTTGTACATTTTTGTATTCTAAGTAGATTTTTGATGTGTTTAGATGAAAAATATCGAATTAGATCATATTTTTGCATATTACTATAATGACATAAAAGTTTCAGAAAACAAGAAAATTCATGGTTTGAAGTTAGAAATTTCATATGTAAATGCAATTATGGCTACCAATTTATGCATATTGGAATTATAAATTGGTTTTTGTTATGTTTGGATGAAAAGTAATGGTTTAAATCACATGTTTACATGTTACTATAATGACCAGAAAGTACTAAAAACAAGAAAGGTTCATGGTTTTCACCCTAACACCTAAAGTTGGAAAATTTTCTTGCATATATATCTATGTGGATGTTGATTCCTACATATTCATGTTTTAAAATGATTTATGTTTTAACTACATGAAAAATCCCAGTTTAAATAATGCGTTTGCATATTACTGTAATAGACAGAAAGTGCAAAAACTAAGAAAATTCAGGTTTTCTCTTTAATAGTGTATTTGGCTTAGATTGGGATTTTTATTCTAGTGTCTATAATTTTTATGTAATGTATTTTAATGATTATTGACATATATGTATGAATGATAAATGGATAAATTGCATGTTGGTTGAAGGAATAACTCTAGACAAGGCTAGAGGTAGCTTGGTATACTTAAGGTATCTTAACCTTATGTTGTGGTTAAAATATGAATGTGATTGGATAATATGGCAATAGGATTTATGAGGAATTAATAATGAATGAATGATCTTGAATTAATGAAGAGATTGATCGAATGAATTGGTCTTAAGAGATGAGCATGACATTTGAAAGGCTATTGATAACTTGACATGTATGGAAGTGTTAAGTGTACTAAAATGATTTTTAAATTGAATTGATATTAAGATCATGACATTGTGTTTGACTTGAGAAAAGTATTGGTAAAAATTATAATGTGTTTTCATGTGAAGGTTAAGTGTGCAAGACTTTTAAAGTCAACATGTTATGTGCAAGTGATGAGTGCATTCCTATATGCAACTCTAAGAGTAACGAATGTTATGTATGCATGGGGTAGTTATGGGATAGGATAGCATGATGATTAAATAAATACTAAGTATTGAATTAAATATTATGTTAGAGCTTGAGGAGTTTAGAGGTTCAAGGGCTACAAGTACTAGGAGCAAATGAACCATAAGGTGAGTAAACATTATGTTTCAGGTTACAAGTGCAAGCTATCATGTTTTGTGAACCTTTGATATCTTGAAACCCAAGTTCTTTTCTATTTAATAATTTCTTTGTAAGCCTAGGTTGCAAAGGACAATTGGTCCAAAACCACTTTTGATTATCCAATGAAAATACCTTTGTGATTATTGCCCTAACTTATATTTTTCTGACAGTACACTATTGTTCATCTTCTGTTAAATAAGCTAAACTTCTATTGTTATTTTGTTACATATGATTGTATCCTTTAATGCTATTGTTATGCTTATATGTTATGAATTATGTTATGAGTTATGTCTGAATATGGCAGCAGCCTTCACTTTACATGTTATGGGTTATGAGTGAACATGGTAGCAGTCTTCACTTTACATGTTATGAGCTATATGTGAACATGGCAGTAGCCTTCACTTTAAATTTTATAAGTTATATGTGAACATGGCAGCAGTCTTCACTTTACATGTTATGAGTTATGTGTGGACAAGGCAGTAGCCTTCACTCTATATTATGTTACGAGTGGAAAAGGCAGTAGCCTTCACTCTATATTATGTTACGAGTGGACAAAGCAGTAGCATCCACTCTATATGTTATGAGTTATAAGTTGATTTTTGTAAACCTTGTTCAATCGCAAGCCATGAACTATGAATCATAAGTTATGAACTATGAGCTATGAAACCTTCTAAGGGATATATGTTATTGCATAAATCGTATTGTTTACTAATTGAGATCATTTATCTCACCCTTTTTCCTTATGTGGTTCTAGGTGAGCATTATGAGGAGGCAAGGTGATCGCTCAAGCTACCTACTCCCCTTGGCAAATTCTCTTGTTAAAGTTATAATAATACTATGCTATGATGAGTCCTTAGATACTCCAGGAGTTATTATGAGAATTTTGTTTTAGAATATCATCTTGGTGACTTTATTTGGAGTCTTTTTATTATTTTCTTATGGATTGTATTAAAGTATATTTTTAGCTTTCACAACTCAAGGGTTTTCCTTTTTAAAAGGTTTTCAAGTTAATGTATAGGGTTTTGGTATGATCCTAGGCAGTATTTATATATGTATAAGTGGGTTTTATGGGCATGGATGACCTTATGTCTCCCTATATTCTAGGACCATCATATCTCTGAAATTGGAATGTGACACGGAGCCACCCAATTTAAGTGCAGAACCATTATTTGTGTTGTTTTGGAAGCTTTTGATTTGATTGAGAAAAAGTTATTGCACAAATATTGTGCTTATGGACACAAAAGTTGCATATGCATATAGCAATTGTGATAATAATATTATGCTAGCGAACTTCTAGATTAGAGCAAGTATTGTTTTGATGGTCAAGAAAATCACACCCACTATGCTTATTTCACACCCATGAAATCCATATCGTAGCCTCGAAGGTGATTGTGATCTTCACTGTGTCTGTATCCAACTTTTAATTTTTCAAAATTATTTTGGATTTATTTTTCAATCAAATAAATTTATGTGACTTAAAATATGATTTTAAGCTATAGAAGCATTGAATATATGATAATCAAAATGGTTTTTAGAAATGTTCCAAAAGGTAAAAGGACAACACATGAATAAACCTAATTGTTATGTTTATGTTATATGTTTGAGAGGTATGAATGAATGATCATGGACTAGAACCATAGTGTATGTTTCTTATGATGGACATGTAATATTTTTTTGTTATATAAAAGGATTGTAATTAATTGTTAATTACTATGTTAGGTTGTATATTCAATTCATTGAGCCTTTGAGCTCTCTTTATTTGTAATCTCATCTTGGTATACCAAGGATAACAATGTACACACAACAATATGGAGATGCAAGATTAAGAGGAGGCTCAACCTATGAAGATGCCTAGTAGGAGCATGAAGACTCAATAGTTATAGTCTTTTGAATGTTTGTAATTTGATAAACCTAAAACCCTTACCCATTCCTTGTGGCAAGGAATTAGGCCCATTAGTCTATAATCATATCTGTGTATAATGTCCATTTTATGATATATATGAGATACAAATGATGTATGAGATATATGTAAAATGGATAAGGTGCAAAGTGAGACCTAATAATTAAAGCCCTAGAAAATCTTCTAAATTAAAAATTAAGTCATGACTCTCTATTGGAGCAATGATTCATGGAAATTGTTTCCTTGAAGTCATTGTATAGCATGTGATGTTGCAAGTATAAGATACATTGTGTCTTAATAATGGCAATGTGTACTTGATTTAATTCAATGTTTAAACCTCTATGCTTGTTAACTCAATCAATATGAAACACCAATAATGACAAAGGGTATATAATGTTAGAAGTATTAGCAGTCAGAATGATTGAGCCTCATAAAGAGTTGTGATGAATAAGAATTGTTCACTTGTAAAATACCAAAATCCCAATAATGACAATGTTTATTTGAGGGAATTTGATAGTTTTATAAGAATTCAATTACCCACTAGAAATCTACACTAATGGGATCTTCGTTTCCTACTTAGAAGTATAGAATTCCCAAGTTAATAGGAGTACCATTTTGATTAAAGACTAAATCAACTTGGTGGTTACATTTCACATAGACTAACTAATCTTGTTAATTTTTTATATTTAATCTAATAAAATGAGCACATCTTACCCTATTACGAACATATTTAGTGATAACAGACTTATGGGGCTAAACTTTATGGATTGGTTGAGAAACCTTAAATTAGTCCTTGCTTATGAAAAGCTTTTATATGTGCTTGATTCTAATGTTCCTAAACCCTTACTTAAAGGGGCCTTTCTTGAGGAACATGCCACTCTAGAAAAGTGAAAAGAGGATCACACAAAAGTAAGGTGCATCATATTGTGATCAATCAGTAAAGAATTGCTTATGCAACATGAAAGCATGCTTGAGGTTATGGTCATTCTCACTCACCTAAAAGAGTTGTGGGGTGAAGAGAGTGAGACTACTAGGTATGAGATATCTAAGCAGTTATTCCAAATCAAAATGTATGAGGGAGAGAAGGTTAGGCTGCATGTTCATAAGATGATCCTGCTAATTTAGCAATTGGGGAATTTAGATTTCTCTATGGACTTCAACCTTCAAACAGATTTGATCCTTCAATCCCTTTTAGACTCATTTTCCAATTTCATTGTGAATTTTCACATGAAGCCTAAAATAATATGAAAGGCAAGGATAAAGAAGTAGCTCTTATTCCCTTTTCTTTTAGTAAGACTATGAAGAAGAAAGGAAAAAAGAAAACTTCCCAACTTAAGCCAAGTGGTGGTGCGAGCAAGGAAAAAAACTAGAAAGGCAGTAACTTCTGATGATTAAGGAAAGTGTTTCCATTGTGATGAGAGAGGACATTGGAGAGGAAATGCCCAAAGTATTTGGAATCTTTGAATGGCAAAAAGAAGGACAAGCCTTGTGAAGGTGTGTCTTTCAATTGTTCCATCTTTAGTGTGTCTAATTGTTCATCAATTGCTTGGATACTTGATAGTGGTGCAAGTTCTCATATTTGTGCTTATGTGCAGGTAATGACAAGTAGTATAAGCTTGGAAAAGGGAGAGGTGATCCTAAAGTTAGGGAATGGAGCAAATGTTGTGGCAAAGGCTATTAGATCTACTTCCATTAATCTTATTGATCATGTTTTGTTATTAAAAGACATTTTTTATGTACCTAATGCTTTCAAGAACATTATTTTTGCAACTAGTATGACTAGTATAAGTTATGAACTCTTATTTAAGAAATGGGTTTATGAAATCTATTATGGTAATAGAATTGTGGGCATGGGTTATATACTTAATGGCCTATATTATTTGGTAATATTAATGCCATGATAAAACCTAATTCTAATTTTAAAATTAATTTGGTATCTTAGAATAAGTCATATAGCCAAAGATAAGATTCTAAAGTTAGAGAAAATGAGGATCCTATACCTAATGGTTGGTAAACTTATTCCAATTTGTGAATCTTGCATTTAAGGTAAAATGACTAGGTTACCCTTTATAGGACAAAGTGAAAGAACTAAAGAAATTTTGGAACTCATGTACAGTGATGTATATGGACCATTTGGAGAAATGGGTAGAGAATGGTGGTTATATTTCATTACATTTGTTGACAACCTTTGAAGGTTAAGTTATGTTTATTTGATGAAATATAAACATAAATTATTTGAAAAGTTCAAAGAATTCAAGGATGAGGTTGAAAAACAAATAGAAAAAGTTTTAACATCCTTAAATATGATCAATGAGGTGAATACTTAAGTTCAAGTTTATAGATTTCTTAAAAGAAAATGGCATAATATCACAGTTGACTCCTCTCAAAATGCCACAATTAAATGGTGTGTCTAAAAGGAGAAATCATATCCTATTAGATATGGTGCCATCAATAATGAGCTATACCAATTCGCCTATCTCCTTATCAAGATTTGCACTACATATAGCTTACTAATACTTAATAGAGTTCCATCTAAATTTGTCTTTACTACTCCATATGAGATATAGTATAGTAGAAAACCAGGTCTTAAACATATTAAAATATAGGGGTGTCCAGCCTGCATGAAAAAGCTAAAGACAGATAAGTTGGAGGAAAGATCTATTGAAGGAAGGTTTATTGGACATCCTAAAGATAGTTTTGGATATTATTTTTATCTTCCTATAGAGTAAACAATTGTTGTTAGCAAAGACCTCATATTTCTTGAGAAACAGTTTCTTCAAGAAGGTGGCAAAGGAAGGAAGATAGTTTTAGTTAAATAGTCATCCAAATAATTCCAATAAATAAATCTAATGGAAATTAATTAATCCCATAATGAGTTAATTCTAGTTGATAACATATCCATACAAGTACCTCAGAGATCTAGTAGAGAATCTTATCGTCTGAAGAGATATAGATTTCTTCATGAGAATGTACAAGGGTTTCACTCATGAAGAACTTAATCATAGTGATGACCCTACTACTTATAAGGAAGCTATATTAGATATATATTCTTCAAAATGCTTAGATGCCATGAAATTTGAAATGGATTCAATATATACAAACTAAGTCTGGGAACTTATTGATCGATCCAAAGGTATTGTACCTATAAGGAACAAATAGGCATTCAAGCGAAAGATTGGCATAGATAGAATCATGGAGACATTTAAACTACACTAATTGTCAAAGAATTTTGCCAAAGGTAGGGGTTGACTATGAGGAAACCTTCTCGCCTGTAGTTGTAATAACCCACACCTATCCTAGGAGTTTCGTGGTTGATTTCTTATATTTAGAGCTATTATGTCAAAATATGTGCTTTTATGAAAATTCGTGTGTTATGTGATTGATGAGTATATGGCATATTAGATTAGCTCTAATATGCATAATATGAATTATTATGATAAAATAAGTGATTTATATGAAATGCATAAGCATAAAATAATTTATTGCACATAAATTGAATTATCATGCACAAAGTGATTTTTAAGCATAAAATAATTTTTATGAAAATTTTTAAATAAATATTTTGGGAGAAATTTTAATGAAAATAATAAAAAAATATTTTATTTTTTATTACCTATAATCAGCCCATAAATTTAACAAAAGGCCCAATTTCCCAAAAACTCACTACACTAAAACACTCCTAACCTAGCTCATTAAGGGTAAACTTAAAAATTTCACCCAAACCCCTAATATATAAGCAAAATTTCAGCCAGCCCTTGTTAGATAGCCACCATATGTTATTCTTCAGTATTTTTATTGAAAAATTCTCTCAAAAATATTCTCTGAACCGAAATTCACAAGGTGCTTTCAAACCTTGCGATTTTGCGACCGTTTTCATAAGTTTTTCTCTCCTTTCAACTTATTATTTGATTTTTATGAAACTAATCATGAGAAAATTATTTTGGGCTATTTATTTACTAGTTCTATATTGATTAAATTCATCCTAGGTGAATTCTTAAAAAAGAAATTGATTTTTCCATCAAAAACACAACCCTCTCTACGCGAATCCTCCAAAGGTGAACCCTAAAACTCAAAATTTGAAATTTCCTACATAAACAAAAGTGGGGCTGCCAATTTGCATTTTGGAATGTTCTAAATTGATTTGAGTTATGTTTAGATGAAAAATATTGATTTTAATCATATTTCTGTATATTACTGTAATCACCGGAAAGTACCAAAAATAAAAAAGATTCATGGTTTTCATCCTAAAACCTAAAGTTAGAAAATTTCATGCATATAAATATCCATGGCTACTAATTTGTATATATATGGATTCTAAACTAATTTTTGTTATGTTTGGTTCAAATCATGTGTTTGCATATTACTGTAATGAATGGAAAGTGTGAAAAGTAAGAAAATTCATGTTTTCCGTGAATGGGGCATTCGACCAATGTAGGGATTTTTATTCCAATATCTATAATTTTTATATGATGTATTTTAATGATTATTGACATGTACACATGAATGATAAATGATTAAATTATGTGTTGATTGAAGGAATGGCTCTAGACAAGTCTAGAGATAATTAGGTATACTTAGGTTATCTTAACCCTATAATGTGATTAATATGTGAATGTTAATAAGTAAAATGGGAAATATGTTCTACGATGAAGTAATAATGAATTAATAATCTTGATTTGACTATGAGATTGATTGTGTGAATTGATCATAAGAGATAAGCATGATACTTGAAAGGTTACTTGTTAAGTTGATATATATGTAAAGTGTTAAATGTACTAAGTTGAATGATAAATGCAATTGATATTAAGATCATACTATCTTGTGTTTGACTTTAGAAAAGTCATAGTATGAGTTATAATATGATTTTTGTATGAACCTAAGAAGGCTAAGTGTACAAGACATTGAAGGTCAACATGTTATATGCAAGTGATAAGTGCACTTCTAAGTGTGACTCTAAGTGTATATGAATGTTATATGTGTATGGGGCAGTTATGAGATAGGATAGCATGATGATTAAGCAAATGCTAAGTATTGAATTAAATATTATGTTAGAGCTTGAGAAGTAGTAGAAGTTCAAAACGGCTACAAGTACTAGGAGCAAACAAACCACAAGGTAAGTAAACATTATGTTATTGTTACAAGTACAAGGTATCATGATATGTGCACCTTTAATGGTCTTGAAACCCAAGTTGTTTTCTATTTTCAAATGCAATATATGATTTCTTTTTTAAACTTGGGTTGCCAAAGGACAATTGGTCCAAAACCATTTTTGATTATCTAATCATAATAAAGAACCTTTGTGATTATTGCCTTAACTTATATTCTTTTTGGAGCTACATTGTTACTTATCTTTTGTTCAAAAAGCTAAACTATTATTGTTATTGTGTTACATATGATTGCATTCTTCAATGCTATTGTTATATGTGATTGCCATTAACTCTAGCTATGGTACCTATAAACCCTTTTATGTAGAAATCCTCATGCCGATGTGGGTAATCATCAGAACTTGTGCACACGGTCTTAACCTGATGGATAAGGGTGGTGTATCCACCTCAGCAAGAAGGGGTAGTTCTAACCATGGAGCTTGATCAGTTTCACACTTCTTTATATGTTCGAGTGATTATGGCAATAGCCTTCACTCTAGGTGTTCGAGTGATTATGGCAACAACCTTCACTCTATTTATTATGTGTTATAAGTGTGATTTTTATGAACCTTATTGAATTGCAAACTATGAACCATAAGCTATAAGTCATGAATTACAAATCATGATCTATGAGTTATAAGCTATGAGCCCTTTTTATGGGATATGTGTTATTGTATAAGCTATTTGGTTTACTCATTCAGATCATCTATCTCATCCCTTTTCCTTATGTGGTTCTAGGTGAGCATTATGAGGAGGCATAAGCTATAAGTCATGAACCATAAGGAAAAGGGATGAGATAGATGAGTTATAAGCTATGAACCATAAGCTATAAGTCATGAATTACAAATCATGATCTATGAGTTATAAGCTATGAGCCCTTTTTATGGGATATGTGTTATTGTATAAGCTATTTGGTTTACTCATTCAGATCATCTATCTCATCCCTTTTCCTTATGTGGTTCCAGGTGAGCATTATGAGGAGGCAAGGTGATCGCTCAAGCAACCTACTCCGCTTAAGAAATTTCCTTATCCAAGTTTAATTCCATACTATGATGTGATGAGTCTCTAGGTGCTCTGGGAATTATTTTTATAGAAGTTTATTTTGGGAACTTTACATTTTGGTGACTTTATTTAGAGTCTAAATATTATTTTCTTATGGATTGTATTTAAAGTATATTTTAACTATTCTTCCACAACTTAAGGTTTTCTTATAAATGGTTTATTTAAGTTAGTGCATAAGGTTTTGGTACGATCCTAAGTAGTGTTTATATATGCATGAGTGGGTTTTATGGGTGGGGGTTAGCTTATGTCTCCTCATGTTCTAGGACTATCATATCTCTAAAAATGGGATATGACAAAGATGGTATCAAAGTTGTAGTTTAAGTCTAGTTTTGACTTTTCTGGTTATTGGGTTGATTAAGTATAATCTTGGAGCATAGGAATTTTCCTGTCATGTCACTTATAGTCTATTGCTAGTATAGTTTCAGGAAATCTTAATAAGCTATAGTACTCTTTGTTATTGTTTGTTGTGTGCCTGACGATTCCTTTACTAGATGACCAAGAAGATTATCCCTGTTTAAGTACCGCGACCTAGAGCACCGCGTGTGGCATGCAAGAGGACATGGCGAGAGATGTTCCAGAAAGTCATCCCTATGATTCACCAGAAGGAAGAGAAGGTGTCTGAAGAAGAGTACCCTAAGGAGTATTTAGACTATGATTAGGTTTATGGTATGATTTAGAAACTGAAGGGTGACTGCTCAAATTTGAAGGAGGAAAATTGATGTCTTAGGCTTTTGGTTCATGCCTTGAGGGAGGACATGGAGCAGCTTAAGACTAGAGAAGTTGAGTAGATGGGAGATCATACTATGAACCCTCAAATTTGCACCCTTAGAATTTGACCGCAACTTGACACTTGCTAAGATTCATGCGGTACGCATATGGTGGTCCCACTAGCCGTTTAGCGGGCAAGGGTCAAGGGGCAGAGCCCCTTCTGGGGTGCGGGGCAGCACCTAGTTGAAAAATAAATTTCTTGAAACCTGCCTCTTCAGATGATTAACACTTGAGTATGAACCCATAGAATCAGACTAGGCTCAAATCGGATCAAAGATGAATGCGAATGGGCTAAAAAATGAGCCACGGCATCCCGCAGGCTCGCAACTGCCTCTGTGGTTACCACAGAGGTCCTTGTGGTAGCCAATTCTCTACCATAGCCGGCCCTGTGGTAACTGCAAAGAGCTTTGCGGTTACCATAGGTGTCACTACAGTTACCACAGCATGCCCCTTTCAGAATCCTACACGAAAACTGTGAATTTGTAGCCCTAAACTCTTCCTATAAATACCTAATACCTCCTAACAACTTGAACACACAATTATATGCTTCTATACTCTCTTTAAGGATTTCTAAACCTATTTCCTAAGCTCTCCAATCATCAAAACTCTCTTTCTAACCCTCTAAATCTCTAAAACCTCATTCCAAAACCTCCTCCATCACATAAAAATCTTATTCATAAGCTTCCTAATCATCCCAAAACCCCATTCATGAGCCTCCTAATCACCCAAAACCCTATCTTTAAGCTTCTTAATCAAGAAAAGGTGCAACTCAAGTTATTTCTTTCAAAAGGAATTCATGGTATTCAAGCAAAGATGTGATCCAAGTCCCTCCAAAAAGAGTTCATGCTATTCAATAGCCCTTCCTCCAAAAGGAGTGCTCGTGCTATCCCTAAGTTAAGGTGGAACTTAGATCCAGCGCCAAGCTTGTTCCCTACATTCCTCACCGCCGAAAGCCAAAGGTAAAAGTTCATTCCTTTTCCTTTTCAATTTCAATTTCAAGATCTAAATTTGAGAAGATCCAAGTCCCTAAGCCCTTTAAAATCAATCAAAACATGATAACAAAGGTAATGACTTACAAACCCCTCCTTCGCAAAAAGGAAGAACTGCGTGAGGTTTGATTCCCATTCAAAGGGATACACAAGCTTGTCATCTCTAAGGCGTTCAACTCCACTAAAATTAACAACTTCTTCTCTCTATCACCTTCTTCACATAGTTTAGGATCAAAATTGTTTTTCTTAAATAAAAATCTAACTTTTAGTTCTTTTTATTATAATTGTTTTAATACTCTCTTTCTTATTTTAGTTGTTTAGATTATTTGGGGAATGTATGCTTTTCCTAGAACCTATAAGGGCTAGAGGAAAGATCCCTTGATTTTGATATTTTGACTTGTAATAGTTTTAAGTAGTTTTTCCTTATTTTTGCACATTTTGTAATTGTCATTATTTCATGTTGCCATGCATTGCATGAGTAATATTGTTTCATGCATCATATTATATCTGTTCATGCATACATAAAAACTTCTTTTTTACAAAAGCTATTTTGTACCTAAGCCAAACTAATTTTTTGCTTTTTTTTAACCAAAGCCTAGTCCCTGAGCCCTCTTTGGTCATTTGAGGACTAGTGCTTTTCCTTAGGATAAATGGTATTATTTTGTAGTCAATTAAATTGGGTTTTTCCTTTAATTTTCCTAACTAAAATAAACAAAATTAAAGTGGCGACTCCTTTTGCAAATTACAACTTATAAAATACAATTTTTTAAACTTATAGTGAGTTCCAATCATGATGTTTCTCCCAAATGGGCATTTTTTATTCCCTTTTAGTGGATCAGACTGGGTGCTTGGACGAGGCCTCACACATACACCTAGAGATTCGGGCTATTTACCATCTAGGATTATGTCCTCGATGGGATGTATGCTAAATAAAGATTCACTTTGCTATAACTGTTATGGTTTCAATCACATTTCTACCAATTGTCTTGTTATCAAATATACATCTGAGCGACCTTGAAGGCTACCCAATGTTTGCCTAATGATGGGACATGATTGAGATTCAAGCTAGAGGTTGGTATCTTTTGGCGAATGGCATAGGACTTCCATGACATGGATGATATTATTTGGTTACTTAGCTACTTAATTTGGATTTGATTTCCTTTTATTGCCTATGATATGATTGCCATTCTTATGATAAGAGAACTTATTATGATATAAGTTATGTGTTACATGATTATGATACATAATACATGCCATGATATATGATATATGCTATGTGATATATGCTATGTGATAAATGATATATGATATGTTCCTTGTGACATGACATGATAAGTGCTCATGTTGAATGCATGGTAAATTTGATAATATGATAATGGGGTTAGATGGGTTAGAACGGAGCTAACACTAAATTCCCTACCATTATAGCAAACTGCCTCCCAAGAAGAAGGTTTGCATAGCTGCCCAACCTTTTAAGGCTAGTGAGGATGCAATATCAGACACTACCTCGAATGCTGCCTCTACACCTGTACGGTTAAAAGAAAGATCTAATTTGGGGGCACCAACCATTGGCTCTAGTGAACAAGCATCATCGTAAGAGGTGCAAGCTATATGTGCGGAATGAGAGACTTGCGTAGGGAATTGGATAAGCTGCGAGCTAAAAGGCAGGTGTGCTGCCAATACAAGAAGGAAATGGAGTTTTATGTTCTGCGGTAGTGGTACTTGCACAGAGGGAAAAGAAGTGACTACCTAATGAAGGGATGACCGTCTCAGAGTTAAAAAAGCTACAGTCACCTATCTTTTGTGGTGAGGAGGGCAATGACCCTCATGAATTCTTGGATGAGATGGACAAGCTAGTCCATTGATTATCTTGCTCAAATGCCCAAGTGATTGAGTTGGTAGGATTCCAACTCAAGAAGGAGGCTTAGTACTAGTATGAGAGAAATATTGAGGAGTGACTGTATGGAGTTGACCTACCTATGTGAGCAGAATTTAAGCAAGAGATGATGGAAAAATTCTTACCTGAGGGCAAAAGGCAAGATAAGGTGCCACAGTTCAAGTAGCTAAAATAGAAACCTAGAATCTTGGTATCAAAATATGCCAAGGAATTGAATCAACTTAGCAGATTCAACATCAACATTGTGTCTACTAAAGCTAGCCACATCAACATTGTGTCTACTGAAGCACCCATAGCATGCCGGTCGGCTGGGCGGCACAATGGGCTTACTGCCCATACTGCTGGCATAGATTTCATGCCACCTATGGGGCGGCACGTCCGGCATACCGCCCAGAGAGGTGGTGTGCCGCATGCGCACTAATGGTTGGTTTGACCTGTTTCCTACTTTTTTGTCCGTTTCTAGTCTATTTTAGTTCTGATTCAAGCTCGATTTGATTTTATGAGTTCATGATTGAAAAGCAATCGACTAGAGGTGAAAGATTCAGGAAATTTATCTTTTAATGGGGTGCTGCCCCTTGATCCCTGCTCGCTAACTAGCTAGCGAGACCGCCGTATGTGTAGCACACTATTCTTAGTAGTTGTCAAGCAGCAGCTAGATCATAAGGTGCAAATTTGAGGGTTCACAATATCAAGTATAGTCGAAGAAGGAATATAAATCTAGTGTGATTTAAAAAAGAAGAAGGTATTATTCCCATTCAAAATTCTAGTGCAAGATGCTTGATTGACTTTAGTGCTATGCATTCATTTATGCCTCCAAGTTTTGCTAAGATTTTTGGTAAAGATAAGGAATTATTGAATGAATCCTAAGTAATGTCAACTTCTTTGCGAGAAATGATGGAAGTAAAGTATGTGTTTAAGGATTGTGAGGTAGACATTGATAGACGAAAACTTTTTGTGTTGTTGTTAGAATATGATGCACTAGAGTTTGATGTGATCTTAGGAATGGATTAGCTATATGAGCATGGAGCTCATATTTACTGTAGAGAAAAACAAGTAGAACTTTAAACTAAAGATGGGGAGAAATTTGTGTATCAAGAAGATACTTTTGATTAAGGTCTACTAGTGTAATTATAGAATGGATAAGTGTACTTGAGAAGCCAAGGAGGGGATGCACTAGAAGCATCACTAGCTTTTTGAGAATGTATGAGTAAGTATTTAAATTTGAGAATGAATTTCTTTTAAGGGGGGAGAATCTAATAACCAACATCTACCCTAGGAGTTTCAAGGTTTATTTCTTCAATTTAGAGCTATTATGTCAAAATATGTGCTTTTATGAAAATTCATGTGTTATGTGATTGATGAGTATATGGCATGTTAGATTAGCTCTAATATGTATTATGGTGAAATAAGTGATTTATATGAAATGCATAAGCATAAAATAATTTATTGCACATAAATTGAATTTTCATGTACAAAGTGATTTTTAAGCATAAAATAATTTTTATGAGCATTTTTAAATAAATATTTTGGGGGGAATTTTAATGAAAATGATAAAAAAAATATTTTATTTTTTATTACCTATAATCAGCCCATAAATTTAACAAAAGGCCTAATTTCCCAAAAGCCCACTACACTAAAACACTCCTAACCTAACTCATTAAGGGTAAACTTAGAAATTTCACCCAAACCCCTAATATATAAGAAAAATTTCAGCCAGCCCTTGTTAGATAGCCACCATTCTATTATTCTTCAATATTTTTATAGAAAAATTCTCTCAAAAATATTATCTGAACTGAAATTCACAAGGTGCTTTCAAACCTTGCAATTTCGCGACCGTTTTTGCAAGTTTTTCTCTCCTTTCAATTTATTATTTGATTTTTATGAAACTAATCATGAGAAAATTATTTTGGGCTATCTTTTTTATGGTTTTCTATTGATTAAATTTGGCCAAGATGAATTCTTGAAAGAGAAATTGAGTTTTCCACCAAAAACACAACCCTCTTTACGTGAATCCTCTAAAGGTGAACCCTAAAACTCAAAATTTAAAATTTCATGTATAAACACAAGAGGGACTACTAATTTGAATTTCAAGATGTTATAAATTGATTTTTGTTGTATTTAGATGAAAAATCTTGATTTAAATCATATTTCTTTATATTACCGTAATCACTGGAAAGTACCAAAAATAAGAAAGATTCATGGTTTTCATCATAAAACCTAAAGTTGAAAATTTTCATACATATAAATATCCATGGTAGCTGATTTGTATATATATGGGTTCTAAATTGATTTTTTTTTTTGTTTGGTTTGAATCATGTGTTTGTATATTACTGTAATGAATGGAAAGTGCGAAAAGTAAGAAAATTCATGTTTTCCTTGAATAAGGCATTTGGCCAATGTCGGCATTTTCATTCCAATGTCTATAATTTTTATATGATGTATTTTAATAATTATTGACATGTATACATGAATGATAAATGATTAAATTATGTGTTGATTGAAGGAATGGCACTAGACAAGTCTAGAGATAATTAGGTATATTTAGGGTATCTTAACCTTACGATGTGATTAATATGTGAATGTGAATAAGTAAAATGGGAAATAGGTTTTATGATGAAGTAAAAATTAATTAATGATCTTAATTTGACTATGAGATTGATTGTGTGAATTAATCATAAGAGATAAGCTTGATACTTGAAAGGTTACTTGTTAAGTTGATATATATGTAAAGTGTTAAATGTACTAAGTTGAATGATAAATGGAATTGATATTAAGATCATAATATATTGCGTTTGACTTTAGAAAAGTCATAGTATGAGTTATAATGTGATTTCATATGCGCCTAGGAAGGCTAAGTGTACAAGACTTTGAAGGTCAACGTGTTTTGTGCAAGTGATGAGTGCACTTCTAAGTGCAACTCTAAGTGTATATTAATGTTATATGTGCATGAGGTAGTTATGGGATAGGATAGCATGATGATTAAGCAAATGCTAAGTGTTGAATTAAATATTATGTTAGAGCTTAAGGAGTAGTAGAAGTTCAAAAGGGCTACAACTACTAAGAGCAAAGGAACCATAAGGTGAGTAAACATTATCTTATTGTTACAAGTACAAGCTATCACAATATATTAACCTTTGACATTCTTAAAACCCAAGTTGTTTTCTATTTTCAAATGCAACTATATGATTTCTTTGTTAAGCTTGGATTGCCAAAGGACAATTGGGACAAAACCATTTTTGATTATCCAATGATAATAAAGAACCTTTGTGATTATTGCCCTAACTTATATTCTTTCTAGAATTACATTGTTACTTATCTTTTTGTTCAGAAAGCTAAACTATCATTATTATTGTGTTACATGTGATTGCATTCTTCAATGCTATTGTGATATTTGATTGCCATTAGCTCTAGCTATAGTACCTCTAAACCCTTTTATTTAGAAATCCTCGAGCCGATGCGGGTAATCATTAGAACCTGTGCATACGGTCTTAACCCAATGGATATGGGTAGTGTATCCACCTCAGCTAGAAGGGGTAGTTCTAGCCATAGAGCCTGATCAGTTTCACGCTTCTCTATATGTTATGTGTTATAAGTGTGATTTCTATGAACCTTATTGAATTGCAAACTATGAACCATGAGCCATGAGTCATGAATTATAAATCATTATCTATGAGTTATAGGCTATGAACCCTTTTTAAGAGATATGTGTTATTGTATAAGCTATTTGGTTTACTCATTGAGATCATCTATCTCACCCTTTTTCCTTGTGTGGTTCCAAGTGAGCATTATGAGGAGGCAAGGTTATTGCTCAAGCAACCTACACCACTCGGAAAATTTCCTTGTCCAATTTTATTTCCATACTATGATGTGATGAGTCTCTAGACGCTCTAGGAGTTATTGTTATGGGAGTTTATTTTGGGAACTTTATGTTTTGGTGACTTTATTTGGAGTCTAAATATTATTTTCTTATGGATTCTTTTTAAAGTATATTTTAACTATTCTTCCACAAATTAAGATTTTCTTATAAATGGTTTTTTAAGTTAGTGATGAGGTTTTGGTACAATCCTAGGTAGTGTTTATATGTGCATGAGTGGCAAATGCATGTCAAAATCGCTTTCCTTAATGGATATATTAAGGAAGACATTTTAATAGAACAACATAAAGGTTTTGATCTAAGGAAGATTCCAAATTATGCAAGCTTAAAAATTCCATCTATAGTCTTAAGTAAGCTTTAAGGACCTAGAATCATCATTTTGATGAAGTGATCAAATATTTTGATTTCGTCATGAATGAAGATGAACCATGTGTGTATAAGAAAGTTAGTAAGGGCACACTTACTTTTCTTATATTATATATGGGTGATATTTTATTGATTGGTAATGACATTAGCATGCTCAAAATTGTAAAAGTCTAGCTATCCCAAACTTTGTCCATGAAAGATTTAGGAGAAGCCACCTACATTCTTGGTATTCATATATCTAAAGATATATCAAAAAGAATGATTGGGCTTTCTCAAAGTCAGTACTTGGAAAAGGTATTGAAATGGTTATACATATTG